>JAQHUG010000085.1:4937305-4948756 GCA_028555095.1 Dicrostonyx torquatus
TTTGACAAGCATGGTAGGCACACAGTCTACCACTGACCCACATTCCTCTCAGTCCTGCACTGGTATGTCGGTATACTGCAGATATGGGTATAATCCATACTGCAGATATGGGCATAATCAATACTGCAGATATGGGGATAATCAATACTGCAGATGTCGGTATAATCAATACTGCAGATATGGGGATAATCAATACTGCAGATGTGGGGATAATCAATACTGCAGATGTGGGTATAATCCATACTGCGGATATGGGCATAATCAATACTGCAGATATGGGGATAATCAATACTGAGATATGGGGATAATCAATACTGAGATATGGGGATAATCAATACTGAAGATGTAGGCATAATCAATACTGCAGATGTGGGCATAATCAATACTGCAGATGTCGGTATAATCAATACTGCAGATGTGGGTATAATCAATACTGCAGATGTGGGTATAATCAATATTTCAGATAAGGGCATATTCAATACTACAGATATGGGCATATTCAATATTGCAGATATAGGCATAATCAATACTGCAGATATGGGCATAATCAATACTGCAGATGTGGAAGGAGAGTTTGAATCGTGATGACCCAACAGTCAGTCCTTTAAGGCCTACAATAGAACTCTGAAGCCTAGACAGAGACAGACTCTAAAGCGGCTCTCTTACGTTCGGCTTAGAAGCCAATATTGAAGAAAGAGTGGTCACAGAGTGGGTGTTTTAATACCAGTCCCCAAAGTTGACAACACAGTGGAAGAGAAGCAGGAACTCCTCCCGCTTCTAGCCAGCCCCCTGGCAAACCAGCAAGTGCCGAGTTCTAGGACACTCAAAACCAAAACGCCTTGACATATTTTACCTGAAAAGAAGTTCTCTTGGTAGCTTTCGGACTCTTGGTATAGGCCAAAGTTGTGCTGAAGATTTCATCAGACATAGTGTATTCTTTTTCTCTACTTTTATAAAATTGTTAATAAATAATTGGAATAATTCATTCAAACTCTAATTATGGCTGAAAAATATATAAATATATAAAAGAATCAGACAGTTTTACACGATCGAGATACCATATTCCTGGCGTTAGTGTTCTTCCTTCCAAACAGAAAATACCCCGCTCCGAACACTGGCCTATATGTTCACTTCAAAATACAAATGACGTTTTGGTAAAGACATGAAATTGTCCCAATAAATTGCTTCCGCAAAAAGAAAATACAAAAGAAAGTTACTGCTCTACAACTGTTTTAAGAATGAAGAAACTTAAAATATAAATTAAAAATAAGGATGAGGACCAAATGTCCCCGATATTTCTCACTTTTCCATTATTCAAGAATATTGCATTGCAGATGCAAGCATCACTCATTCCAAGAGGACTGTCAGAGTCAAGGTTATCTCACCCCTGCCCCGAAAAAAAATGAATTGCAGATAACCGTATTCAAAAACAAAGCTTAACCACGAACAGCAGCGACATTTTCCTAAGCCATTTGTTCGCTCTCTCACAAAAAAATAAAATAAAAGACACAAGGACGTCTCGAAACCAGGCTGCATTAAAGACGCTGTAGCTCGCGCGACGCCGGAGGCCCATTCGGATGGCCGGCCACCGCCCAGAGTTCCCCGGGCCGGCCAGGTGGCGTCCGTGTCCCCAGCTCCTCCGCGCGGCTCCCGACCCAGCACGCGCCAGGCCCGCGCACACCCAGCGCGGTCCCCTCGGCTCCTCCGCGACCCCTGCCCCGCGTATCCTGCAACCCACCCCGTGCCCCCTGTGCCCGGGCTCCTGGGACCACCTGAGAATGCAGCGGTTGGGCTCTAGCACCGATGTCGCCCCGGCCAGGGCCTGGAGGTCTGCGAAACCAGGTATTGGAAGAAGCAGGGGGCGGGGCCAAAGATGGAGGCGGAAGGCGGTTGCTAGGCAACAGCGTCCCCGGGAGGAAGTCACTTCCCACCCGCCTGGTCTCTTGGGTACCCAACGCCGACTTTCCCCCCCCGCGTCGCTAGGACAACGGCACAGACCGAAGGAAGTGACGTCATCGGTGGAGGTGTTGGGAGCTCCGTGCCGTAGCAGCCTGTACGCAATGGCCGTTGCCTAGGAGACAGGACCGGCCCTCTGCCCTGGAGCCAGGGCACCTTGATTGCTCGCGCTCAGTTAGAGTCCTTGTTTATGAGCGGGTGTGGCATAACCGGCCGGGTAGGACGAATCTGAGCAGCGTCAGCCGACCCGACGGAAAAACGTGGTAGTGACGTTTGCAGTCTTTAGAGTCCAACTCCGTAGCTGATTCTTGGCGTTTGCAAATTAAGGTCTCTGTGCTTTGATTTCATCTGAAACTAATAATTATAATGACTTAAAGGGTTGCTGTGAATGATGAATGCAATACGGAGAGAAATATTGGGAAGTGTCTCGAATCCGATTACCCGAAATTGCTTTCGGTTAATATTATATATGAGCACTTTTTTGCAAGGAAGTACACAGTGGGGCCTGGACAAAAGTATCCCATCTGCACATAGCAGGGAGACTGTTTCTCCTTTCTCTGTTTAGCCAAGAATTGCTTAAAAGTCAGACAGCAAATAAAAATGGACAAGTAGCCTGGGGGACAATGCACGGTTGAAGGAATTAATATTGTTGCCATTTAGTTATCGTAGATAATGTTAATACACAAAACACTTAATATTTTTAAGTGACACAGGTTTCAGCTACTTTTAACTTGGAGACAAGTTTGTCAATATTAATTCATTGGCTAGTAACTAGTTTGTTTCTATATCACCATAATATTTCACTTAGTAATTATTTCTAAAGAGATAACACTGAAAGTTAGATTTACTAAATCGGCATGTAGAAAATTTAAATGTACATAGAAATACGAAGTTTAGTAAGAAAAACATTTCTAAATATTTTCAATGGTCCTTTCTCAAAGCTCCGCTTATGTTTTTCAACTTGTGTAGTAAATTTGTTTTTAGTTAATTGTGTTGTTTTTAACAATTTTTCAGTGGAGCCAGGCGTGGAGACACTCATCATAATCCCAGCACCTGGGAATCATGTGCAGGCAGCTTCGGGTCTCCATTGATAGTGTCATACATTCACACAGACACATGCACACGCATACACGTGCATAAAAAATGGTCTTTAAAATCTCCAAAAATTATCAGTGAAGAAGGCTCTTCCTACAGAATTCATTTCATCTTGTTTCAACTTCTTAGTTGATGCTAATAATGAGTAGACAGCGTGGTTAGGCTACAGAAGACAAAATTGGTTCACCTAAACTGGCTGATTTCTCCACAGGATACAATGCATAATGTCTTTTCATTATTTTCACATTTTAAACTACAGACATTTTAGTGCTGTGTTAATATTTTTCAAGCAACTTCGGGATATGTTAAAAAAAACAGTGTTTTATAACATCAGAATCGTGGTACCATTTTTTCCTAATGGGTTATAGATCCATAATTGTTGCGTAAATAAGTTCATGAATAACTGAATTAAACATTACCTGAGAGATAATATTAGCAAAAAGCTCACAGGTAACCCACTTATCAAAAGAAACTCTGCAATGCTTTAAATTGTTTCTCTATTACATATTGCCTTCATATGTCCATTGAGTTCAGTGCCTTCATGTCTAAGCTTGGGGATTTGTTATTTACTTGCGTGAAAAACACATTCCGAGTCAGATTTTAAAGTCCAAATGGAGAGCAGCAGGTTCCTGGCTACCAACAGGACATGCTGCAAAGCGGAGTAAACTAGTGAGAATCTGTTCAGATCGTTGCTCCCCACAAGGACAAAATGAGAGGCTCTTAAGAGAATTCTTCCTAGCAGTATTTCAGGTTTTACGGATGTGAATACCAAGCTTAGGAGAGAAGACAGGACCAGAAGTCTCGTACATGGAGCCCGTGGGACAGTGGTCTTCAGAGGCTGAGAGTCGGTGCTGTCTTTTGTGCGTGCTTAAGATAGGCTTGTGGTGTTCATTCAGCTTGTAGTCTTGTAGTGCTTGGTGGGCTTGGTGTGTGTGTGTGTGTCTGTGTCTGTGTGTGTGCCTGGTCTGTGTGTGCTTGTGTATGTGTGTCTGTATGTGCGTGTGTGTCTGTGTGTGTGTCTGTGTGTGTTTCTGCCTGTGTGTGCTTGTGTGTGTGTGTGTCTCTGCCTGTGTGTGCTTGTGTGTGTGTGTCTCTGCTTGTGTGTGCTTGTGTGTGTGTGTGTCTGTGTGTGTCTCTGGCTATGTGTGCTTGTGTGTTTCTCTGCCTGTGTGTGCTTGTGTCTGTGTGTGTCTCTGCCTGTGTGTGCTTGTGTGTGTCTGTGTGTGTCTCTGCCTGTGTGTGCTTGTGTGTGTGTCTGTGTGTGTCTCTGCCTGTGTGTGCTTGTGTGTGTGTCTGTGTGTGTCTCTGCCTGTGTGTGCTTGTGTGTGTGTCTGTGTATCTCTGCCTGTGTGTGCTTGTGTGTGTCTGTGTGTGTCTCTGCCTGTGTGTGTGTGTGTGTGTGTGTATGATTTGCAGTGGGGGTGGTGCAGGTGTAGGGTAAGAAGACCCATTCTCAAATGCCAAAGCAATTGAGGATGGGACTTTTCTTCAGCAGTTCCGTATTGCACAGCAGGAAGCTATCTGTGTTTGTGTGGCTTGTGGTGCAGATTAGGGATCAGATAAAAATAAAAAGGAGCAAGGTTCTCACAGTCATCACAGGATAATAAATACAGCAGCCTCTCGGCCTGGATAGTGAGCTATACATGAATCGTCATGACTGTTGATGGATGAAGGCTGAGCTGAGACACAAGGACACTGACAGCTGAGGGAATTGTGGGATAAGCACACTGCCACAAGGAAGAGACTCACAAAAGGGGACATCAGAGGCTCAAGAAAAGCCACCAGCTATGGTAAACTATAGTGTTTAAGTGTCATTTCTCATATTGTGGGAACACTTAACATCTCTACTTTAAAAGAAATGTCAACATTATCAGGAGCAAAATGAAATCACTCTAGTCAACCTTAATCTTCAAAGTAAACAATGCCTTGATGTTGTGAAAAGTTTTTGATGGGNGTGCTTGTGTGTGTGTCTGTGTGTGTCTCTGCCTGTGTGTGCTTGTGTGTGTCTGTGTGTCTGTGTGTGTCTCTGCCTGTGTGTGTGTGTGTGTGTGATTTGCAGTGGGGGTGGTGCAGGTGTAGGGTAAGAAGACCCATTCTCAAATGCCAAAGCAATTGAGGATGGGACTTTTCTTCAGCAGTTCCGTATTGCACAGCAGGAAGCTATCTGTGTTTGTGTGGCTTGTGGTGCAGATTAGGGATCAGATAAAAATAAAAAGGAGCAAGGTTCTCACAGTCATCACAGGATAATAAATACAGCAGCCTCTCGGCCTGGATAGTGAGCTATACATGAATCGTCATGACTGTTGATGGATGAAGGCTGAGCTGAGACACAAGGACACTGACAGCTGAGGGAATTGTGGGATAAGCACACTGCCACAAGGAAGAGACTCACAAAAGGGGACATCAGAGGCTAAGAAAAGCTACCAGCTATGGTAAACTATAGTGTTTAAGTGTCATTTCTCATATTGTGGGAACACTTAACATCTCTACTTTAAAAGAAATGTCAACATTATCAGGAGCAAAATGAAATCACTCTAGTCAACCTTAATCTTCAAAGTAAACAATGCCTTGATGTTGTGAAAAGTTTTTGATGGGTAACTGATGGGACTGGTGGGTGACTGATGTCTGATGGGTGACTGATGTCTGATGGGTGACTGATGTCTGATGGGTGACTGATGGGACTGATGGGCGACTGATGGGACTGATGGGTGAATGATGGGTGACTGATGGCACTGATGGGTGACTGTTGGGACTGATGGGTGACTGATGGCACTGATGGGCGACTGATGTCTGATGGGTGACTGATGGCACTGAAGACTGCCGGAACCGTCCGCTTCACAGACAGCACCTCCTACAGACAGTACTCCTGCAGGTCATCGAGCTGGCATCCCTGCTCAGGCTGGAAATGACACCACTCCTTTCACTAATGACAGACTGAAAATTGTTGTTTGAAAATGCCCCACTTTTATCCTTTGCCCCAATGTCCTTACACATGTCCGTAATTTACTCTAACATACATGTTCCCATGGCCATGTTATGCTTCTGCCAAACAATTTCCTTTCTCTCTTGGAGAACATTACTGTTTTAAAAATTCAAGTCATCAAATGTAACTGTGCACCACTGCACTTTGTATAGAGCTGTTTGAATTACTATACAGAGAAACGTGATTGTTTATTCTCAAACAGAACTCATCTTCTTGAACAAACTGTCTTTGTTGTTAGGTTAGTGTCCTCAGCCATCTGTCAGTACAGATGTTCTAGTCAGACACATGGTCTGGGCAGATGGGTCTGGTGTAATACTCTCTACTTTGCTGATGTTTATTTTAATCTTTATCCTTAGGAGATATCTGTGATTTATATATTCACATTTTATAAGAGAAAAAAAATGAAGGTCTAGAAAACTTAATTACTTTTTCCAGGATATTTACCTTAGTGATTAATGACTACAAACAAAATCGGTCCAGTTAGGCTAACCTAGAACTGGTGCTCATAATTAAGAGTCTAAGTAGGGAGCACGCCCCTCTCTCCCCAGAGGGTGTTCCACAGCCTAATCCCTAACCCCTGGGAAATACATTACCTTATTTTTTTAATTAATTAGATTAATGATTTCAAAATGCAGGAAATATCCTCTCTAATTCCGGAGGAACCAATGAAGTCACAAGAGAACTGTGAGAGGGGTCAGACATGGTAAGAGTGAGCAGAGAGGTTGAAGTCATGCAGAGGCGTAGCCCAGGGATCTGATTGGCTTTTATTGATTCTTCTTTATATTCTTCAGACTTGCAGCCTTGTCAACCCATTTTAGACAAAGCCAATAATAGACCCAAGACTTCATTCACACCGTATTGAGTTTGTTGAGCCAATGACTTACAGGAGCATGTGTGACTCCAGCAAACACGTCACTAAAATGTCCACTCCACGATATAAATACACCAAAGGGTTACTTCTCTCCTAGCAATTGTCTGCTGCTCATACGGTTTTGAGGAGGAGTCTCATGGACTGCAATTTCCTTGTGGGTCTGTAACCTCCCCCATCCTCCAGTTGGCAATGCCTCAAGCTACAGGGAAGAGTTACACAACGTCACATTCTGCGAACTGTATGAGAGTAAGCACACATTGTTAGTAAATAACTGTGTTTTAACATGCTGTGGGTACATAAGAAATTATGTCACTCCCATGGTATATTTTCTCTCATATGCCTGATTTTTAAGTCAAGATCTGGTGCTTATAATGGCAAATTAAGTAGCAGGTGAGTTGTTTTATATTAAGAGATCCGGATTCCTTTGGCTTGTTTTACACGTAGAGGGTTGGCAAAAACAATTACGAACCGTGCACTTAGGATTTTATCTGCAGGAAAACTGGAAGAAGTTAGGACTGGATTTTCCTAAATAAGGGTAATTTTAACTGTCAGAGGAGCTGAGCTGGGGTAGAAGAGGAGAACCAGTAAAGAAGTCGGAAGAATGACGTCACTCGCAGGAAGCTCTGGCGTTAGCTCAGCGCAGATGTACCATGAACAATATCAGACAGAGGCAGCGAAAATGAGAAAGAATAAAGAGCCTAAGGACTAAAAATTCTGCTAGGCCAAAGAGAAACAGCAGTACACTGTAGCCGTGCGAGACCTGCTGAACTCCAGGACCGCGGTCTGTGAGGGGAGGGGCGTGAGACCAGGGTGATGGCCACAGAAAGCACAGAAGGGGGCCAGGAAATGGCACCCCTGGGAAACCGACTGGGCGGGTGGCATGTGGCACAGAAAGATAAGAAACTGCTACAGAAGTAGAGAGCGACCCCGAAGAGGAGAGTGGATTTCCAGGAAGGGAGTGGCCAATACTGCCCACTGGCCAGGAGACAGAGAACTAAAGGTGTGGAATGTCGCAGGGCCTCATGGCGCTCAGGTGAGCACTGCTGGCTTCAGAGGAAGGAACAGTGGAGACGCACCTGCCCGCACGAGTTCCTTCTGCATATTCGCTTAGTTCCAACTTGGCTCTAAGTGACATCAAGGCGACAGCTTTAAATCAGCTCTGGCAGGAGGATTTTAAGTTGGCAGATACCGCAATGCTACAAACCAAGACGACCCACTTCCACCCAAGAGTCATCGAACTGGAAATGAAGAAGCTGAACTTAGGTGGGGAATGAAGAGGGCGGAGAGGCAGAGAACCCGGGTGTTCGTTCCTGAATTAGGTTCAACAAACTGTCCCAGGATGTTTCAGGCAACGTTGTGGAGTTTTAAAGAATCTTCATTTTAACACATTCTCGTGTTTGCAAACCCACATTATTGCTGTGTAAGATGCTGATGCAGCGTTTTATTTCTTTGATGATCCTCTTGCGCACACAGCATCTAGATGCATCCTTCTCCTGTGTGCGGAGAAGCCAAGGCGGCAGCCTTTCTCGAGCTGCTTAGGGCTTGTCTGCTCTGTGCTCCTTCCCTTTAAGTCAGATTCGGCTGCAAGACCAAAAGCAGTGCCTGCTCATTTGTGTCTCCGCTATTTCTTTCTTAATCTTCTGCATTTTAAAGTGCATAGGTTTTGTGGAAATAAAATCCAGTTTGGGAGAGAGCCTGAGAAAGTGCAAAATGGGAATTTTGTAAAAGGTCAATATTTTCAGGACATTCAAGGAATGTTCATAGGTCATATACAGATTCATGGGATAAAATGATACATTCATGGAAGCCAATTTCCATTCCTCATTACTCTGATTTACAAATGCAATTACCCTCCCTTGTCTCCCCTGGGAAGCTTTGTCTAGAAGGGGGAGGAGCCTGTTGACATGCACGCCTTACTGAGCTCCAGAAGGTGGCAGCAAAGGCTTTGCACCCAAGTAGAGAGCAATAATTGTGACTACCTGGGATGAAATAATTTACACTTTTCAAAATTTAAAATTAAATTCCATATACTTTAAACAATTTCTTGATGCTTCTTACACGATTAGATTTTTCCTTATATTATAAAGTTGAATATTTATTACTTAATGTGATAAGAAAACATTTAAAATTCTTTTTAAAAGTTTTGCAACAGCAGCTTACCCAAGTCAACTCCCTACTACCCCCAAATAAAACTATGATAGTGTTAATAGTTACAATTATTTTCCGTAAATTTTTTTAAGACATAAAATATTTCCCTGACATACTCTTCTCTAATCCAGTCATGTCATTCAAATATCTTTGCACATTAATTAAAACTGGATCGTACCTCCTTCAGTAGTCACACAACCCCATATACATTTCTGGGTCAGTATTGATTACCCTTTGGATAGTTTCGAGCTTTCATGAGAGTTTTGAATAAATATAAAGTACTTCACTATGAATTTCAACTAGAATGCTATCCACGGGATTCGTGGAGCCGCCGTGTTTATTACCACATATGCTTTCCAAACATTCGCAATCTCATACACTCTCTGTGGATACCACAGGAATAGTGTCTAACCTAAGTCTATCAGTTAGTTAGATACCCTCATCATACCCTAGAAGATGCAATTTCTTTTCTAAATTTTTCTTCTCCCTGTTTGTGCAACTCAGTTCATTCCCGCTTCAGACATGATGCCACAGATAGCCGTAACTTAAAAGCTGGATAGCAAATAAACACTTAAATGTCATACTATTTCCTCCAGTTTCTAAACGAGGCATTCAAAGACAAAGGGAGGAGAAATCAATCAGATGTGACTGGAAAGGTATCTTCCGTAGGAGAAAAGAAAGTATCTTGAATTTGCTTTCTTCCGTAACCGTTACTCACGGGAGTCCCTGAATATAGTTCTGCTGAGGAAACGCACTAGGTCATGGGAACTAAAAATGCCATAAATTAAAGTGCCTCGTGTTTAGAACAAGCCGTGATAAATGTTAATGGGCCACCAAATAGTTTACGTTACTTCAAAGACGTCAGTTGCCTCATCATGCATTCAATTTCAGATATTTTATACACATGTGCCGTGTAGCCAGCCCTAGAGTAAACTTTGATAAAGAGTTTTCTACTAAGTGAGCTCCTTAGCCTCGGAATGAACTTTTCTGGATTGCCAGTAAATATTTGAAGGTGAGGCTTTTAATCGTTGGATTCGCTCCAGATGTCAACCACGTTTCTCATTGCTTGGCATGTAAGCATTTCGCAGGCAGCTCCATGTCTCTGTTACCGAGGGGAAGATTTGCTCCCTGTGAAACTGTGTGTGACTTTCCACTCCGCTGTAGGCGGCTGTGTCTACCTTTCCAGAATAATGCGTTTCCCCTTTGAAAGTCAGCATTTTATGCTAACCAAGATGTCTTCCCTGCTAACTGCCAGCCGCGCTTCATCAGCTGAAGAAAGAATTATGTTTATAACTGGTGTGGATTCTGTTTTGTCTTGTATCTTGGAAAAACATATCTTGAATTTGTAGGGGTTAAACCCAAAGTGGCTGTATTTGAAAGTATGTAGACAATTCAATTTTAGAGGACTTGGTTTTACTGTCTTAGCCTGTGGGAGGTCTGGGCCCATTTTGAAAAGGTGAAATGTCACTATGTCCTCTGAGGCGAGGTAACACGCCAAGGAAGCGATGTTTGCAGCTGCCTTCCAACACCAGCCTGAAGGGCCACAGTTGGCGTGTTTCCAACAATTTCCAGACAAAGTCAAGAGCATTATGCTCCATCTGTAGAGTTATGTTGCCGGGTAGAAGCGACTGGACTTACTGCGCTCTCTCCATACCATTAGACTTGTGTGCCTTGGCTGTCGTGTGACTCGATGGAGGCATCCTTCTGGAAGCTGTATGGGAAAGAATCCGCTTGAGTGCAGATGCCTCATCACCCAGTCCAAGGATCTCACTGCTGGGCTGCTCTGCATAGTCTTATTCTCCATGTTTAGCTAAAATGCTTTTCCATCTTCTGTATACTGCTATGAGCTGCCTTCTTCAGTCCCAGGAAAGAAGGTTAGGCCTCCTCTTGCTTAACCAAAATTCCATTTTAAAATCTGATTGTGCTTTCTGTGGATAACCTAGGCTGATTTAGGGACACCAGAGTTGCTTCTAAAGGTGAGCAGTATGGCAGAAGAAGTCCAGCCTGTACAGCGTATAATCTCGTTGTGAAATCTGAATTCTGACCCTAACATACACTGAGCTCAAACCAACATTTCTTTTTCTGTCTGATAGGTTTTTACTAATAGTGTGAGCTGTGACTTTGTAGGTTATCCAATTATCATATGATTCATCAGATTTTTTGGAATTTAAAGTAAGGTTTTGTGCTTTAATTTGATTTGGGGAATCCACTTCAACTCTTTCCATCTTTCATCCAATTTATGAAGTGCTGTAAACATACTAATTTTTTTTTCAATCTTCCACTTTAACAGATGCAGGTTAGTAATCTGTTCATATTAAGTCATTACTCAAAACAAATTAGGATATTTAACTTACTGCCACTCATTGGTTTTCTCTGGTCAGTGCTAATGCAAGGCAAT
>JAQHUG010000085.1:4989089-5002946 GCA_028555095.1 Dicrostonyx torquatus
AGTTTACTGCTCTAGAACACAGCATATAACACAGCACAGTTTACTGCTCTAGGACACAGCATATAGCACAGCACAGTTTACTGCTCTAGAACACAGCATATAACACATCATAGTTTACTGCTCTAGAACACAGCATATAACACAGCATAGTTTACTGCTCTAGAACACAGCATATAACACAGCACAGTTTAATGCTCTAGAACACAGCATATAGCACAGCATAGTTACTGCTCTTGAACTGTTTTAGTTTTGCCCATTTCACTGTCTCTCCCCTCAGCCTCTAGCAACTACTGCCATGTTTATGACTTCTACAACTCCAGACCATCGGAGAATCAGGATTTGTTTTTTCGAAGTATTTCCTTTCACTTAGCAGTTAATACTTACTGCAGTTTCTGCTATGCCTTTCATATGTTGATATTTCATGTCCTTTTGGTGTTACTATTCCATCCTCTTGCTGTACCACAGTTTACTTACCTTTTGGTTTGCAGAAGTGAATCTTAGTTGCTCTCAAGTTTGGATACATAAAGTTTTGAATAAATAGAGCTGCGTACAAATGAAGGTTGAGTGTGGACACTCGGTGAGTTCTAAGTACAAACGTCCTCACAATGGTAAAAAAAAACAAAAAAATAACCAAAATTAGTAAAGACATTGATCACCTAGTATTTTCACAACCTCCTTTTCTGAGTGGCTGGGTGAAGAAGGTCTTGGTGTTGGAACCGAGGGTCCTACAGGTGATGCTCAGGAGCTGTACCACGGAACTCCACATCCCTCCCTGCCCATTATCTTTATCACCCCACATAAACTGCACCTTACTGTTTTCTTTACTCTGTAAACCAGAGCAGCGAGTGTCAGCCTTCTTTCCAGGAGCGTGACCGGACACTCAAGTGAATCTAATGTATTAAGAAACATCAATCCCTCCCTGAAGCACTTTTTTCACAGAAACATAAAGTGACCAGTTGTGGCAAGAAGCCCTTAGACAAACCTCAGTTATATCAAGAAGATAAATACTCAATTTGTCTGTATCAGTGCAACTCCCAAAAGACTAGAAACGCTAGACCGGCAGAGAACTCATTTGGTTGGGTACTGTGGGAAGTGAGGCCCAGGGAGGCAGGTGTTGCTTTGTAAAGTTAGACAAGCATTGGTGCATTAGGTTGGCCCCTCATCTCTTCCTCTTTTCCCCCAATATGTCATGATCCCTTCCATTTGACAATCGTTTTCTTGCTTTCTGATTTCATGATGGCGACTTAACCTTCTTCACTGTGGCGACTCCATCTCTGTCACATGATTCACGCCGGTAAGTCCCACAGTTATGGGTAGGCACTATCGATTCCAGGGATATTGAAATGATGAATCCGCACAGGGTGAGCAATCCAGGTGTTTCCCCAGAATGCGGATAGGAGAAGGCCGCTCAAGGCTTCTGTGCATGTCTACCTGTGTGCAAGTCTGCTGCCCCCTGTGGATTTTGCCATCAACACAGGCCATGAAAAATTCACAGCCTCTCAAACCATCTCACCTTTTCTGTGGACTTTCGATTTTCCGTTTCCTTCCAAAGCTCTCTTCTACCCCATGACTGAGGTGAAATGGTTTTTCTCTGTAGAATCTGTATTGCATAAGGAGAGAAGATGAGCCCTACGTTCACAGCCCAGCAGTCTTTATCACAGAGAACAGGCGCCATGTTTAATTCATCTAATTAAATGGGAGAATGGCGCAGATGAAGACTCTTCATGTATGAGTCTGTGCAATCTTCCACTAACCTGGAAGAGCCTCATGGAGACAAGATCACAAAATATATAAAGTAGAAAGCATGGAATTCTACAAATAGAGAAATTAGAGGTCATATATATATATATATACACACACACACACACACACACACACATATATATATACATTATATATACATATATATATTTCATGGTGATTTTGTGGCCGTGGCAACCAGTGTTTGAGTGTAACCAACATGGAAATGTTGGGTATTAAGGACTAACTGGCGTGTACTTTTGAAGATCAAATAGTTTAATTTGGAAGGCAATTTTACTTTGAACGTTTCTGGTTTTAGAGTGCGTGTATACACGCGCATGGAGACGCACGTGCAAGTGTGGCTGGTGGAAAAGTGCCAGGATTTTGTTACATCGTCTTCCAAATCAGCCACTTGGAAAAGGTGAGCCCTCCTGGACCCTCCAGGCGGTCGAAGATCTTCTTGTGCTGCATCTGGTAAATCACTCAGATCACTCTGGGCTATTGTGGGCTCAAATACATAAAAATAACTCTCCCCCCCCCAATCTTTTCTTGCCAGCTCACAAATACAGAGATTCAATATTATCCTAGGATGGGGACCAAAGCATTTCCTCCGGGATTATTTGTACTACTTATAAGGACAAAATTTATTTTTTGATAAATATTCTTGGTTATTTTTAGTAACCAACGGGCTCATTCTGTTCCCTGCAGGAATTCTCTCTCTAGAGCTCGGCTATCTCTGTTTGCTGGGTTCTGAAGTGGAATCCGATATAGAGTTACCACATCTGGACTTCATTTTAGGAGGATTAATTATTCAAGTGACAGATAACATATGCGCAAACGGATTCCTCCAGAGAGTTACTCCAAAGTAGAAGGAACAGCTTTGAGCAGAAAGTTGCTACAGTTTCTATCTCAGTTTTAACCATCAGTACTTACATTTGACGTAACGAAAGTGTATATTTTCTTCAAGGACCAGGATAGGATGGCATTGACCCACTCAGTACTTGTTTTAGAGATAATAAAAAAATAATATGATTTATAGTCTTTGAAGTTCTCATTTCAAAATAATTGAAAGTAAAACCAACATTCAAACTGCCGTAAGTAACTGTCCGGGCAGTGGTGGTGCACGCCTTTAGTCCCAGCACTTGGGAGGCAGAGGCAGGTGGATCTCTGTGAGCTCAAGGCCAGCCTGGTCTACAAAGCAAGTTCCAGCCAGGGCTGCACAGAGAAACCCTGTTTCAAAAAACAAACAAAACAATTTCTCCATAAATTTTAACTTTTTTCACTCATTCAACTCTGTACTGCCCAGTCGCTTTGAGGAGACGATTGTTTTAGGCACAGGAGAGCAAATGCAGGCATTCTATGAGGAAGTCATGTTCTCTGTCCTCTGGAGCTTTCGGTCTGGTTCAACTCAGAGGCCTCAGGGCCAGGATTAACGTGTTTGTCTGCTGGCAGCCTGTGTTACTGGGGACTAGACCTTCACATGTGAAGACTTAGTTAGAAGCAGATTGGAGATGGATGAGTAAAGAGAATCTAGCATAGCAAATCTCTTTCACAATTTGTCAAGTCTGGCCTTAGCAATATTCCAACCATCATCTCTGGTCGAATGTAGGTCATAAGAAATTATATCTATACTATATACACTTATCTACATTCTACTCAGGACACACATGTTAGATGACCCCAGTTTCATAGTGCATGTCTTCCCTTTCTTCATTCCCTTGCCACCACGCTCATGGTTCCAGGACTTACACTGCATGGTCGTTGCAAGAAATAATCTTAGACTGTGGCTCTAAGGAACAATGAGAATGCGCGTTTCTTCATTCTCTCTTACCTGCCTGTTCTGTCCTTCTTTTCCTTGAGGTTTTCACTTTCCTTTAACACACTTGAATAGACGAAATAGCTGTATCAACGTTCTCCATGGTATTTCTTACAGTTCTTTTTTTTTTTTATCAGAAAGAGGAAGAAGCTCTGGCCAGGGTAATATATGTTTGTAGATGCCCTTGGACGTGAAGAAAATGGCAGCCCACAGAGAATAAGGCAATCACATTGGCTATGCTGAAATTGCGGCAAACTGACATCACTGGAGCCAGAAGACACTATCGTGATTCTGGTTTTTTGATGAAACTGAAGGTGGGGTAATACAGCTGTGGCCAACAAGAAGGGAAGGAGAAATCATGGGGCCAAGGCAAGTAAAGGTTTCACAGAGACATGAGTTTAATCAAGGAGGAATCTGTTTCCTCACTTACATTATAGTCAAAGCCAATCCTCTTCTCGCCGAAAGACCGTGGAACAATTCCAAACATCCCGGTAAGCTCCCCTTACAGAAATCCTGGTTTTAAGAGCCTTGTCAACTTGTAACCTGGCATCTGCAATTATTGGGTTTCTGTATATACTGTACTTCTTGAGCATTTGCCAGATTTATGTGGGTAAATGTGTGGTTTCCAATGAAGGTTCACAGCTTTTGCCGATTGTGTCCAGGACACTCAGATGAGTCAAGTCCGATTAAAACTACCGATGCTGCCAAAACCAAACAAGCAAACAACTAAAACAAAGTGGAAAAAATGTGAATGAAAGATTCAAGAGGAGTCTGGAGGTCAACACGAAGGACAAAGCTCTAACAGCTCAACACTGTGCCTCCAGATGTTTCCAGAAAGCAAACACTGAACTGAAAGAGATTGCTTAACACTGCCTTTTGCTGAGAAACGCAAACCAGCCCTTAGATACTCTCTTGAAAGCTCTCATGCTGAATGACCTATCTTTGAGGCGCGCACAGGAGATGCAAGACATACGTAATATAGAAAAGAAGATGAGATGGCCAATCACTTTGGGTCTCTTATTCGAGCTGTGATTTTATGTTATGATGCCATTGAGTATATACTATACAGTAACGTTAGACAACCTATGGGCATTATTTCATGCATTTCATTTCTTTATGTAGAGATGTGTTCAAAAACGTCTTTGTGCTGTTTATTTCATCAGAGACTGTTGCGACCAAGCACAACTGAGCTCTCGATGGCCATCGGGTTCATAGGCATCGCATCCCTATGCTGGATGGACTGTGCACAGTCAGCCACATCTGCAGTAGCTCATCACTCTCCTCCAGCAGGTCATAGGAAAGGGACAGAGACCCCAGGTCGGATGCCCAGTATCTTGTGCTAAAACATTTTTTAAAAACATTTATTTATTATACAACATTCTGTGTGCATGTCTGCAGGCCAGAAGATGGTTGTGAGCCACCATGTGGTTGCCAGGAATTGAACTCAGGACCTTCGGAAGAGCAGGCAATGCTCTTAACCACTGAGCCATCTCTCCAGCAAACTTTAGACGTATTCTTGTAGATCACAAATGGTTACTTAGTGATATCAAGATCTATGAGAAGGCGGTGGAGCATATTACAGTATGGCAACCCAAATGGAAGGACTGTATAAGCTGATAGTGTCTCATCTAAAGTAGTTATTTATATCTGAATACATTTTTTTCATTACGTAAGGAGATAAGAAACCCTAGGGGAATTTTATAAAAAGAAGTTCATCCAGATAAGTGGTGCTTAGAAAATAGCTTATCTTTGCGACTGCAAATGTCTTGGTTTGTGTGTATGGGTGTTTTGCTGAAAATAACATTACCCGAACTCGTTTAAAATTAAAAAGTTCCTTTGCTATAGCAATGAAAAAATATATAAATATTTTTGCTGCCTATTGTATAGTAGAAGTGTATTTATCTCAGAAACACTCATTTCTATCAAAACAGTCAAAGGAAACAGGTGTGGAGCAGGTTTCTTTCCATTTGAAGCATCGGTTTGCTTTATTGCTGTTAAATAGGGTTATGTGAAACTGCACCCTCTGGGGAAAAATGAACTCAGAATGAATCATGCAGCCAAAGGTCATTGATCTAAAAATATAGGTCCTGTGAAATGGATAAACATGGTCTACTCAGCGAAAGCCACCAACCAGAGGCTTTCAGAGTCCTTCCAAAGCATTTAAGCCTGCCATGCTGTTCATTAATTTATCAGCGCTAGAGAAAACAGCCACTCTCTAGTGCCCCGGCCTCAGGGAGCAAGGCAGATAAAAGGTGATCCCGCTGAGGCTGGCAGACATCAAGGGGCTTAACCCCTCCCCAGGAGCAGAGCGAGCATATGGGCCAAACACAGCAGATCCCTGAGCCCTAACCCCGGATTTGTTTTGGAAAGCAGCTTGAGTAGGGGGCCCTGGAAATGCTGCTGATAGAGACAGCAGTACATCTGTCCCGGAACTGACTGACGAAAGCAGAACCTAGAGTATATTTAAACCAAGGCATTAAAAATACTTTTAAAAGCAGATGAAGAGTTACCAGATGTTCCTAGTTTTGGATGATGTTTCAAGTTTTTTTTTTCTTTTTTCTTTTTCCCTGAGCCCTTAGCTAGCTAACTGCGTTCTCTGCTACCTACTGTGTGTGTATTACAAGTTTCCGGTAGCTTGACATCAATAGTTCCCTTGCCTCCACTGGTATATATTTCTGTAGTCCTGCTTTGGTGGGAGAAAAAGAACCAGGAGGGAGAAGTTCTCTCACTGTTCTCGACCGCATTGTTCATTGGTGAATACACACACACATGACCAGTGGTAAGAGAGCGAGGTCTGTTTACCTTGGAGACAGGTTATTTATGGACATAATGTCATTTAAGGATTAAAATAGTAAAACAAGTACATGTAAGGCTGGCTTCTATTATGTTGTGTGCAGGCATCGATAGCAATAAAGAACTCTACTTGCTCAGAGGGAACTCCTCCCTGAGCTGACTTCCTCCTACAGGGATTTGGTCATGATCCCACCGAAAGGGCTCTACGGGGGGTGAGGAGGGTCTCCTTTTCATAGACGGGAGTTTAATCACATGGGCATCTTTGTCAAGTGGAACAGAAGTACATCTTAATTCAAAATTTAGCACTAATATACTACGAAATCCTAACTATTTAATATTGAAAAAATACCTTGTTTTCTTTAGCTAGAGTCCTGGACTCTGGAAGGTGGACATTCATGTAACACATGTAACCATGAAGTATTCTGCAGATCACATAGTTGCTACATGTTGAAACAGAGAGTGAATTCAGGTTCTCTGATACTTAACTATGATTGTTACATAAGATAACTTTAGCAAAATGTTTTCCTAAATTCAATATATGATTTTCTTAGTTAAATCTTATTGCTGTCTATGTAAATAGAAGTGGGTGTCTTAAATCCAGATTTCCTTGGTTTGTAATGAGGAAATCTCTTCTGAAATTAATTTTCTTTAAATTCACGTCAAATTTTTCTCAGAACAAACATGAAACCGGAGTCAGCAATAATTTAGAGTGGTTTTGCTCTGTTTATGCAGAAATAAATATAAAATGCATATCACAAATGCTACCTATGTCATACGTGCTCACTCACAATATACATGTGCACGCACACACACACACATATCTTGTTTACTTGGTGGGGCTATATCAAGAGAAATGGTTGGATAATTAGGAACTACACAAATCCAAGTCCTTTTGTGAACAGATCTCTGAAAGCTGGTAATAGATGAGATTGTATTAGAGAATAAGAGGAAATTCTAGAACAGCCAGACTCGGTAGGTAATTTAGACAAGGAGTCAAGAGGGAGGGATGATAAAATAAAATTTCAGTGTCCAATATGTTGACCTTGATTTTGTTATAAAAGATGGGGAGCCTAGTAAGGTGGCTATAACTTGACTTGTAATTCAGAAAAGAATTCCAGGATGCTGTTAAGTTTATACTGCAACTCGTGTGTGTGTGTGTGTGTGTGTGTGTGTGTGTGTGTGTGTGTGTGTGTGTGTGTGTAAAATCTGGATGATTGGAAGGCAAAGGCCTCCATGCTGATGTTGGGGAGTACCAACTGAAAGATGAATAGATTAGAAGACAAAAGCAGACTGAGGAGTAGCTGGAGTGTATGAAGGGGTAACAGGTAGCACTGGAGGACTCACCACAACTGAGGATGAGGAGGACTTTATATTCTGCTGAGAAGTTAAGAAGAGAAAAGAAGAATGTCTATTAGAAAATACATCAGAAAGGTCACTACTTACTTTAACAAGAGACAGGAAGACGTGTTGTTGGGGACAAAGCCCAACCACAATGTGCTGAGCTACAAGGGGATAGAAGCAGACACCTTAGCACAGACAACCAGTGGCTAATGTTTGGGTCATAATCACAGAGGGCTGTTAAATCAGGAAAGGGATTAAAAAGGTTTTATTTTTGTTGTTTGGTTTTTTGTCTTTAAGTCAAAAGCCCTTTATGGTGATTGCACTGTAAAAAGGTAAATCTAAGACCATGAAGGGTAAATGCACACACTAGACTCAAGCCTCTGAAGATGTGCGACCAAAGTGTGCCGTATGTGGTCAGGAACTGCTGCATCTCAAGAGTGGGATGAAAGTGGGGAAAACTGGTGCTGCAGTGGACTGTGGTGTGGCAAGGCTTTCACGGGCTCCTCACTAGCTTCCCTTTGCTTTGTTTCCCCAGATCTTTATTGTGTGATAGAAAGGGAAATACTTGGCAATAAGCAAGAGGGAAAGTATGAGCTGCTTGATAGATTTGGAGGTTAGGGCCAACATCTGGAGAAAGCACGTTGACCGTGATTGCTGGGGTACCACAGAGCCTGGGTGGGGCTGGGTGCTAGTGCCAGGCTTCATCAAATAGCACCAGCAGGGCACACACACCAAGCTCTGTAGTTGGCATTTTCTTTGGGCCACTGACAGCTCCCAAATAAAGACACAGAGACTTATTATTAATTCTGAATGCTCATCCTTAGCCTACATTTGCCCCACTGGCTCTTTTAGCTCAATTTAAACTGTTTCTATTAATATGTTTTGTCTCAGTGGTTTTTTTTTTTAATTTTTTTCTCATTCTGCATGTCCTACTGTCCTGCTTCCTCCACATCTGATGGACTGGGCCCTGGCATCTCCCTGGTGTTTTTCTGGTGCCTCCTTTTCTTTCTTCCTTCCTTTATCTAGAACCTGAATTCATCTTTTTCTTCTTCTCCCTTCCTGGAAGTTCTGCCTATACCTCCTCCCTTGCTATTGGCTGTTCAGCTTTTTATTAGACCAATCAGGTGCCTTAGATAGGCAAGGTAAAACAGCAACACATCTTTACATAATTAAACAGAGGCATCGTGTCTTTGCATAAACAACGATTCCACAGCAGAATTATTCCATATGCTTCCCCCTTGTCTGCCGTGACAGTTGGGATAAAGGAGCAGAGCCGTCACTGAGGGAGTCAGTCCAGGGTTGAGGCAAACAGAACTCTTAAGGTGAATGAACACAGTCGGGGGAGGTGACAGAAGAATATAAATTATGACTATCACTCACTCACCATGTTGGCTTATACATTGTTTTGTATTATGTTGTACATAGTGTGGAGATAGTGGGTGATCACAAATTGAGATTCAGTGCAGAAAGCCAAAAATGAAAGATGATCCTTATCATTGGATCCTGAGACTCCTGTGCTGAGGCCTTGGTCTTCTTGTTTTGGTACTGTTGGAAAATGTGGTACCTTTAAGAGGAAAGGCCTAGAGAGAGGAAGGACGTTAGGTCATTTGGAGCACATCCTAATTGCAATACTGGGATGTCAGGCTCCTTAAACTTTCCTTTTCCATCCTGGTCTTCATGGTGTGAGTTACCAATCCTGCCATGCGCTCCCACTGTGGGGTGATGCCTCTCACCAGGCCCAGAGGACAAGGCCAAGTTACCATGGCCTGAGAGTCCTGATCCCATGAGTCAGAGTAAATCTTCTCTTCTTACCGCTTGGCTATCTCGGGCATTTTGTCACAGTGCCTGGAAGCTGACCCCCACAGACTTCTCGATGGCTGTTTACAGTCTAGGAAGCTTTACTGGAAAGATAAGGCAGTCAGCTGTCTGCCACACTACTCTCTGAGCGGTCCTGACAGTTATGCTAAGCTGGCATTTGTCTGCCTACTGGTATACCTCTAGATGCCACCTAAGCCCAGCTTCATGTGTTGGGTGATGAAAGCAATCAGAGCTCTTGAAAGTAGAGGTTAGGGATTACATGCTTTCACATTTTACACATTTTACTTGGCCCCGCTTTGCTCTGAGGGAAGGACAGGGTTGCCAGAGGGAATACATATCCATCTGAAAAAAAGAATTCTCTTGATTCTCTTGGTGAATTCACTGCTCATCATGTGATTTTTCCCCCTGACTTTAAACTGTTAGAGGGAAAAATTCGAAATTAAAAAAAGCATAGAGCTGAGGCTAAATTTAACCTGGAAAAGCACTTTGTTATCAGAGTGAGTCTATTTTGTTCTCTTAGTAATAATGGGGAATGGCATGTCTTTGCCACTAGCTGACTTTGTGTCTTTGCTTCCCTGCCAATAGCCACAGGGCCGTGTGTTGATCCTTATAGATGGTGACACACACTGTGTTGGTACAAGTTTTTCTGACCCCCCACTTTGTGGGAATGGTCTGGAATTTGGACATTTTATGTACTTATACCTAATTGTCAAGTTGGAAATTATAAACTTGGCTGTGAGGTGATCTGTGTGCTCATAGCACGTCAATAGTTGTACGCAGAGGTTTTATGCTTGTGGGGATAATGTTCTAAAAATAACAAATGGCTGCCAATGCTAAAAATTAATTAATAAGCACTGTGCATCTCTGGCAATTTCAATAATTAATAAACTATATATAGATTACTGCCTAAAGGATGCTTGATATTCAGCTTCCCTGAAGTCGAAGGTGATGCTCAAGAATGTGGGAACTCGTTATGGCTGTGCTCTATATGTACACTGCTAGGGGGTGGGGCCAGAGATTAGCCTAAGGCCTTGATTCAAACATATGCCTTCCTCCCTCTTTTCCTTCTCTCCTTCCTTCTACCCCAATACTGGAGATGAGATGTGGGTCTTCAATCACAGTAGGCAAGATCCCTGTCCCTGAGCCCCATCTCTGGAGCACCCAAACATTCTTCTTGAATTGTCCTTAAATGTTAATAATATTGATTGTAGTTAATTAAACAAAGAAAACACATCTGCATACACACACATACACACACATATGCACATACACGCACAAACACACAAGCATGCACACACATGAACATATAGACAGGCACACATACACGCACACACACAAGCACACACATGTACATGCTCATACATGCATGCGCACACACACACACACACACACTCACACACATTCATAATCTTTAGCATCAGAAACCAAGTGTCCATGGTGGTTTGAACGAGCACGGCTCTCATAGGCTCATCCATTTGGATGCATGGTCCTCAGTTTGTGGAAAGGATGAAGAAGTATGACCTTGTTGGAGAAAATATGTCACCAGGGCAGGCTTTGTGGTTTCAAAGGGCTTGTGCCATTCCAGTTTTCTGTTTTTGCTTCCCGCTTGAGGACAGGATGTAAATTCTCCACTGTTCATGTTGCCATGATTTGCAAGATGGTCACAAACTATAACTTGCTGACACTGTAAGCCCCAAGTAAACCTTTCCTTTAATAAGTTGTCTTGGTCATGGTGCTTTATTTGCAGCGACAGATAAGTTCGAAGATAGAGTTATTACCGGGTGAGACCAGCCTGCTGTGGTGGAGGATGTACAGCAGAGCCAACCTGCTTGCATGTGTTCTGGAAGACAGAATTTTAAGTAAAGGACTAGGTCCCCATGTCTAGAGGCACACCGTCAGTGCTCTGAAGGCCTCTCCTTAGCCTCCACCTCCTAAAGGTTCCAGCACTTCCTTCCACTTTCCTTTTGGGTGCTATATCTTTATGATGTGGACCCAGGGAGACACTCAACATTCCAAACCATAGCGTGGTGTCCTACACATTAACATAGTATTAGACCAGTGTTTGTGTGGGATGATGGAATATGCGTTCCTATACTCCTTAAGTTTGTGACTAAAATAACAGCAGAAAAGCATATAAATACATTAAATGAGAGTTTTATGCATCACGGAGTCTTTACTAGAAGTTAATTTTCAGACAAAAGGAACTGAATGTAGTCAGCTTGAAATGCATTATGTCAAGATGCTATAGCTGGGGGTGAGCCTTCCCAAAATTCCACCAGCACACAGCACATCTAACTAAATGTTAGGCTATCGCCTTTTAGCTGCCCGCTGACAACTGTGAAGAGCTTGTCTTCGCTGTCAACATCTCCATAACCACCACTTCCTCTGTGCAGCATGCAGGAGATACCACCTGGCTCAGCTTTCTTCACAGAATGACTTCCTGCAGCCCCTTCCCAGCCCTCAGCCTTCATTTCCATCCTAAGAGACTGAATGACTCATTCAGGGTGTCTCTTCTGTAGAGTTTTGGCTGTGTTCCCATTTGCTTACACACAGGCTTTCTGTACTCTGATATAACAAGTTGTCACTTATGTGCTGGTTGGAACCACAGAAGGCATCCTCCCAGTGCTGGTGGCCCAACCATGAAATGTGTTACCCACACATTTCAATGGAGGCCTTCTCCCTCCATTGACCTAACCTAGATGATTCCTCATGGAAACATTCCAGTGGCCTACAAAAGGTACCAGTAGGACTCTGCTCCCTCTGGAGTCTCCAGGGAGACATATCTGTGTCCTTGCCCGATGCCTCTTTCAGGGCTCAGCCACATTGCAGACCTGTTCTCTTTGTTCAAACATAGCAGGGTAGCATCTTATCTCGTTCTCAGTGACAGTTGCTCCTGTACTCACATCTCTCACCCCGATGTGCCCTTCCATAGGTGAGGACCCCTGTAATTCCACTGGCCCCCTTCAGATACACTAGTGTGTCAATACATGATGAGATAGGTTCTGAAAAAAGCACCATCAAGCAAATCTTCTCATGTGTGATCATAATGGAACATACTTATACAAATCTGGGTAATACAGCCAATGACAGCCAAGGCAGCTTCTGGAAACTAAGTGAGGTCTTCTGCAAGAGTGGCAACTGCTCCTAACTTGTGAGCAATCTCTCTGGCCCTTTTCAAGATTTCCACAGCAGGTTTCTATCTGCTGCCAGGCTATCTTCTCTCGTTACAGTGTTCTACCTGGCCTCATCCAGCCTCTGTTCAGATGATGTTAGTGCCAACTTGACTCTTATGGGATTCATATGGAACACATCCCTGGTGGGAGTTATTATGTTTCCCAAGACCAAATTCTCCTTTTCTATTAAAATATGGATACAGTCATTGCAAACATCTGCGACCTGGGCATATCTAGACATAAAAACCTTATTAAACGTGGTGCTTAGGTTGATGTAAGCTGGGGGTGTCAGATTTCAGGAAGTCACTGTAGGCTTCAGGAAGACACTGTAGTCACTGTCTTCTCAGGGACAATTTGAAACATGCAGTGAAAGAGTGGACACGTGCAGAAGAGACCGGCTCATCCACCTGGTGACACTTTTGACTTCATAGACTCAAAACTCTGGGAGAAGGTGAAACCCTTCTCATATGTCAAAAAGATAGAAGCTAGATGCTATGCTGGAAGTAGTTGGACTGAGCTTGAGCAAAGGGTCCCCAGACGTCTGTCTCTTGCCATCACATCTCCCTCTAAGGTCACTGGGGCTGACTAATTTTGCCTGTATATTTTACCTACAGCAAAAACTCTTACTTTTTTTTAAAAATCGTGATGTCAGAGTATAGACCTCTGTATATGATAGACGGCCAGTCCTTGCTTGACTTTATCTATGTCGTTATTCAAGCTACAAGCCACACTGGCACTTGAATTTTCTCAGTGACACCCCATTCTACCTGCACCTCAGACTAACCTCTCTCTCTTTTCCTGCCTTCCTCTCCCTTCCTCCCTATGTCCCTCTCTCCCCTTTCCTTTCTCCCATTCTTCCTGAATTCCTGTGTGTGAATGCATTTAGACAAAGACTGCACTTTCGTTTCTCAGACCCAAATAATGACACAGAAGCTATATTAATTACAACACTGCTTGGCCAGTGACTTAGGCATATTCCTGGGTAGCTCTTGCATCTTAAATTAACCCATAGTTCTTGTCTGTGTTTAGCCATGTGGATTGGTATCTTTTCTCAGTGCAGTGTTCTCATCTTGCTTCCTCTGTGTCTGACTGGTGATTACTGCTCTGCCTTTCCCATTCCCAGAATTCTCCTAGAATGGTTGCCCCATCTGTACTTCCTGCATGGCTACTCACTAA
>JAQHUG010000085.1:5058350-5069694 GCA_028555095.1 Dicrostonyx torquatus
GTGGTGGCGCACGCCTTTAATCCCAGCACTCGGGAGGCAGAGGCAGGCGGATCTCTGTGAGTTCAAGACCAGCCTGGTCTACAAGAGCTAGTTCCAGGACTGACTCCAAAAGCTACAGAGAAACCCTGTCTCGAAAAACCAAAAAAAAAAAAAAAAAAAAGTCTTTCTTTGACAGGGTGGTGAGCGGCGCTGGGACAGAACCCCAGATCTTGTGCCTGCACCATCAGCCTCTCTGTCTTTCCTTTAAATCCTGTATCCCGAAGCTGACTGTAAGAAGCGGAGACCCTTATTGCCATAGTTTTCAAAAGACTGACATGGTTAGCCTAGGTTAGGCAGACTGAAGAGCCAGGCCTTCGACATCAGAACTGCTCACATCTGAGGTTGCAGCCCCTGGGGAGATGAGCAGGTGCGCCTCACCACTTCCTTTCCACCGGTCCATGGGGAAACACCTTCCCCTTATTTAGTAGGTAGGACTCTTCTCGGATTTGACCTTGGGGTGTCAGGGCTAGTGACTTGTTTTCTTTGCAGCTCTTTTGCATAGCTGCTTTGGAGAATTCTCAGTTAGGAGAAACTGACTTGCCAGTCTTTCCTACGCCAGTCCTGTCATCTGTGCCCGTGTGGCCCAGGGTGACTCAGTGGATGAGTGAGACTTGGAGTTTTTATTGACACTTTTCTTTGGGAAGTTAAGCACATTCCCTCCCTCCCGCCTCCCTGTGAACCTGTGTCACCCTGGGTAGTGTCACTTAAATGCTCGGATGCTGAATGCGAGCTGTTTTACCCCTCATCTTCTGCTCATCAGAGAGACAGTTCTCGAACAAAGCTTTTCAACACTTAAACCTTTTGTTGAGCAGGTTCTTAAGTGGTGTGTTTCTTTTTTTTTTTAAAAAAAAAAACCATTCTTACCTAAATTAA
Organism: Dicrostonyx torquatus; assembly: GCA_028555095.1. Classification (NCBI taxonomy): domain Eukaryota; kingdom Metazoa; phylum Chordata; class Mammalia; order Rodentia; family Cricetidae; genus Dicrostonyx; species Dicrostonyx torquatus. Next base: position 5,059,263 of record JAQHUG010000085.1, read on the forward strand.
TGAATATTAATTGATAAGTTGGTTGATTATTGACAAGGTAGGCCTTCTGCTGGGGGCCTTTGCAAAGGCTTTAGAAAGGCTCCTGAAGAGAGAACTTTTGAATACTCCCTTCAAACCTCAGGAAATAAAGTCCTATGTAACAGTTCCCCGGTTTCTCTATGCTAATGCTTAGCCGTTAGTAAAACATAATGCCTCCTTAGGGAGCAGAGGAAAGCATTCTCAAACCTTCTAGGATTGTTCGCTTTAACGTGTTCTGGGGATTTAATTTACTTTTGCATGCATTGTGAGTTCACAGGTACCAGGATGGGAAACTCCATTTCTCATTTGCACTGGATAAAGTTATCTCTGTCCTCTGCATCCAAGAGGGAGCATCCTATTCCTTATAGGAAATGCTATTTTTGTAAGAAACCTAGGCCACTACTTGAAGCTCTGTCTGTCCCTACCAGGCAGGCTGAATGTAGCATCCACAGCCAGGAAGGCCGAGGTCTGGTGGAGTGTCACAAACAGCCTTCTTGTGAGGCCAGATGGTTTTGCATCACTCCCTGCTCACAGAAAGGAACAGCTTTTAATGTTCAGTATATATTTTTTAAGATCCAGGAGGGACACCTCTTAAGTGGGACTTACTACATCTCAGTTGACTAAAGCTTAGAAAGAAAATCTATGCGAAGTCCACTGTTGGGGGCTGTGCGCTCGGGTAAAACCACAAAGCGGAAGTGGAGACCCCATCTCTGCTGTTCACTGCCAGTGTGACCCTAGGAAGAAGGAAAGGCACACTGGACTGATGCTGTTGGGTGATTTGAGCACAGTTTTCTCTGTCAGTCTCCGCAGATGAAATCAGCATCACAAAGGACGACCATAAAATAGCTTTTATCTAGGACCTTCACCTCCTTCGTGGTTTCATCTCCCTGGTCAGAGTGACTGGCGTGTCAGAGATGAGAATGTTTCTCTCCGTGTCAAGACTCACAAACGTGGCCAGGATGTCTCAGAAACATGTCCTTGACATTGTCACAGAGACCAGGCTCACTGGCTGCACCCACTCACAAGTTACCGCACAAAAGTAAAATCTTATGTCTAGAAAAGAACCTCCATCTGTGCGTTAAATGTTCTAACCCCATACTCAAATAGTCAGGAAAGCATTTGGCTATCTCTTACGAAGTAATTTTATTCATCCGGAAGAAAAGAGACAGAATAACATAGCAGTTATGTCCTCAAAAATACGAGTACCAAAGAAACTGCTGAGTAAGAGACAGATAAGGGAAGCAAAGCTTATGATTTCCAGAACACAGAGGATGGATCTAGACAAGACAGGGAGATGCTAAATCACGGCCATTTCTCTAAATTACAGGGTCAAGCTATGTAGGGTACATCTTGAAGATGAGATTTTTAGAGACTCTCTAGTCTCAGGTGGGAAGATATGGAAGATGGTCTTGGTTCCAGTTGTCTGTGTCTGCATGGTGTGCGTTCTTAGTAATATTCTTACAAAAGCAGTCCTTTTCCTACATAGCACACCTTTCACCCCGAGTTGAACCAGGAGCCGGGATGTACTGACTCATCCATGCCAACTGCAATCATCACTCCAACTCGGGTTTGATACCCTGACACTAGTAGCTTGAAATTAGCCTAAGTAGGAGCCTTGATACAAAGCAAACTGGCAATCAAATCATAAACCTATCAGAAGTCAGCTCCTGAAGTTGTTCACGACTCTCGGGACAATTTCTCTACGCTGTGATTCAAGGAGATGGATTTGAGCTGCAATGATATGTGTGCTGTCTCTCTCAACCCCAGAGCCCACCAGCAGGGTTTGCCAGTACAGCACTGCCCTGAGCCCTTGCACCCTGGCGTTGATCTTGCATTGTTCACTGCATCTTCCAGGGTAGACTACCTTCCCCTACCGAAGCTGCTTGCAAGGTGCATGACAACGTCTCTTTCTTCTAGATCATCATCCACATTCCTACCCCTTCACCCCAGGAGTTCCCGTACGATAATTACAGTGAAAGGAGCTGGTTACGAAACCTGGCATTAAGCTGAAATTACAGACAGTAGGAGCAGAATGCCTGATGGGTCAATGACTGTTTCTTAAAGCTGTGTGACACAAACCAACGCTGTTACTTAGCACCAACATTTCAAGAAACATGGGTTCTCTTCATGAAAAAAATTCACTGTCCAGGAGAAAGGCACACTTAGAAAAGGGCAAATTTTATTATCTATAAATTCTATAATTCTATAAAACTTTCAGAGCAAGAAACAAAAGATTAATCAATTGGTAAAAATCACAGTGAGCCAACCTTAGTTAGAACTAAAAGCCGTTGCGTAACATCTTGCAAAATGTCATTTTAAATTTTATTTATTTGATTTTATGCATATAAGTTCTTTGTCTGGGTGTACATATGTACACCCCAGGAATGCCTAGAGCCCATGTTCACTGTTTCTTTTTTCTTTTTTGTTGTTGTTTATACATTAAGGCCAAACATATTTCACTTTGCTATAACTACTCTGTTTATACCTTTTTCATAGATTCCATCATCTGCCATTCACCGAAAATTAAAATAGAAGGCTGTAACATGAGGGGCCTGCTTGTTTGGGTTTCTGTCCCACCTGGCACCCCACAGCCGGCAAACCCCAAAGAAAATCACACAGAGAGTCTATATTAGGTTATAAACTGATTGGCCCATTAGCTCAGGCTTCTTACTAGCTCTTGTAACTTATATTAACCCATTGTTCTCATCTATGTTAGCCACATGGCCGGTACCTTTTCTCAGCGGGGACAGGGACACATGCTGCTTCTTAGATGGACTGTGCAGGAATACCAAGAGAGCTTCCTGCTTCCCAGAACTCTCCTGTTCTCACCTCTACTTCCTGTCTGGTTTTCCCGCCTATGCTTCCTGTCTGTCCAATCAGCGTTTATTTAAAACATGATTGACAGAATACAGAATTGTCCCATACCAGAAGGCAATGTTCCACCATTGCTGAGCCCATGGGCTCCAGAGACAGAGCTGCTGATCCTCCATCCTGCTTGTCTGCGGGATGCATTACGTTATTTGGACTTCTTTCGGAACAGTTTCCTCCGCTGTAGAATGGGGACAGAACTGTGTCTCCCGCTGCTCTTGGTCTGAAGATTAAATGAACGTATGCACACGAGGTGCGCAGAAGCGCACATACACGACGTGGCTTCTCATTGACAGGTAGCAGCTGTATGGAAACTGCTAATGTTAAGCAGTTCAGAAGCTGCCTTCAAGGGAGCCGGGTTGTACTCAGAAGCATATTTTCATTAGACACCTGAGCTCCGTAGCTCACAGGAGAGAACCCCCTAGTTTGCTGTTATTTCAGAAGAAAGCGTTGTAAAGTGTAAACATAGCCTGCTTCCATTTCCTACCCTAAACGTGACTATTGTTAATTTAGTTCACAGAACAGCCCAGACACCTTCTTGTCAGCCTCCCCAAAGACAGAACAAGGTGGGAAACAATCCTCCCCGACAGCTCAAAGAAAGGGGAAGGGAGACTGCCTGGATTTCAGACCGTCTGCCTGTCCCTACCTGAGCCCACCCGAGAGTCATCCTCAGCACCATCGGTACAGTCTCTGCCTGGGAGGCAAACGCAGCATTTGTATTAGCCCCGCCTGGTATACAGAAAACAGTGTTAGCTGCACTCAGCTCGGATGAATGAGACTTCGCTGTGTTGACGAAAGCTCATGATATTTTAGAACCTTTAGATGCTGCTGTTTTACTCTCTGTCCAACCCCTTGCTGCTGCTGTTTTCCAGCAGTGAGGTGTGGACAGGCACATTTATCGTCACTGATGTGCTGTACACATAACTGCCAAGTGTTTATTATCGGAATGGTATCCCAGATTTTCAGAAAACTGTTTGGTGTAGAAGAGTTCTTCTGTATTTGGGTTACTCTCATTGGTTGAATAAAGGACTGCCTGGCCTATAGAAGAGGACTCAGCTCTTAGGTGGGTGGAGTAGACAGAACAGAAGTTCTGAGAAGAAAGGAAGTGTGGCAGAAACCATGATCCCTTGGCCCAAGATGGATGCAGGTTAGACTCTTCCCATAAGTCACCACCTTGTGGTGATATACAGATTTCTATAATGGGTTAGTTTAAGATGTAAGAGTTAGCCCAGAAGAGGCTAGTGATAATGGACCAGAGTTTAAATGAATACAGTTTTCTTGTGGTTATTTCGGACATAAGCTAGCTGGCGACCGAGAGCTGGGCGGGAAGGAACAAAAGGGCCCACTCTCCTCTCAGGTGCTGGGAACACAGCTTCACCTAAATACAACAACTGCTGCCCCAAGAGGCGGAGAAATCTACCTTGCTGTGTTCCCCAGAATGCCGCACAGGCTGGGTCTTCTCTCGGGTTCTCCACCCATGATGGATTCCACGCATCTTTACTGCTCCGTACTGAAGAGGGCCCTGTCTATGTGGTTCTCCAAAGCAAGCTCCATTTACTAACTAAAATAGCCTGTGGCCCCATGTGACCGCTCTCTGGATGTGGTTAGCATTCAAAGTCTCGCCCCAGAAAGATGGCGTCGCTGGAAGGGCCACGGTCGCTCTTGTCACCCTTTCTTCTAACCGTGCTAATTTTGTCATTTTCTCCGTCGAACCCTGTTGGAGACCTGTCTCCTGACTCCGGCAAGCGGACATAAATCCTCAGCGTCCACCCTGACCTTTACCATCTCTCTCAGCTCCTGTGCATCCCATGCTGACGGCTTCTGACATCTTTCCCACTTTTTCAGGCGAGCCATCCACAAGGGGCCTGAGACACCACTCTTATTATTCCCTCCAAGAACCCATGGAATCTTCAAATAGCTGTCAGTAGCAGTTTCTTTATAAAGGTGAACCCCCTGTGTGTCAGAAACTCGCTTCTGATAGCTTCTCACAGCTGAGTTTTAGGTGTGAGCCATCTGATCACACGGTCTGTCACGGCTAGGGGGCGCATAGCCAGGCTGTTGGGTGGCAAGGGGAACCCCTCACTCATCTGGAAGTGTACAGCTCTCTTTCACTGTGAAAAGGGTTGGGCTCACAGCACCATTCTCTCCAGAGATGCTCTCCTGAATCCTCACTTATCAGAGCTACTTTGGTGTCAGATTCACTGTGCCTTCAGTGTGTGCACATGCATTATAGAACACATCTTTTTAGACCTCTGTTCTGTATGTTCTACAAGGCAGCTGGCCTGTTGTCTTTCTTGGGAATAAGAGACTGATTAGTAGCTATAATCTCCAGCCTGCTAAATAAATTTTAATTATTATTTATATTTTAGAGCATTTAATTCTCTAGATACATGACCTTATCCATAAGGCATACCTGTTTCGAAGTCAGAAAAAAAAATATCATTTATAAAAGCGATGATTCACCCACAACCTCTTCCAGAGATTTTGCCAAGAGATTAAATCAACAGCTAATAGACTTTTACATTATCTTTAGGAGCGTAATTAAATTTTAGATGATGCTAAATTTAAAATAATGTTTATGATTTTAGTATGGGAGAAGAGATTTCAAAGCAGCCTGATAGGATGTTAAAGGCCATATAAATAATCATCCACGCCCCTCAGTCCCGGGAGCGTTGCCAGATTCTAACTGATTATGCTGCAACCAGGACATCCTGGTGCCTCGGTTGCTTAGCAACCACTCTCATCCCATACTTTTTTTTTTGTTGTTCTTCTTGTAGAGGTGCAGAATACAATGTCAATTGGAAATGGGGTTGACAGATAAGAAAGTCAATTTCATTACATTACCCCGTGCTTGTTTGCCACAGCCTCGGTCTGAACTTTAAAGCTAGATTATCCAATTCCAAATATTAACCTTGAAAAAGATAATTAACCTATGTGCATCTGCTTTAAAAGAGAGTATTACATTTGAGAAGCACGTATGTGTGCTAAACATCCCTCTCTGAGCTGCCGCTCAGGAGGCCAGCTATGAGGTGTCTTTTAAGCATCTGTAGCAGAGACAAGCTCACTGTGTGCAGCTATGAGATGTCCTTTAAGCATTTGTAGCAGAGACAAGCTCACTGTGTGCAGCTATGAGATGTCCTTTAAGCATCTGTAGCAGAGACGAGCTCACTGTGTGGTCTGTGCTCCAGGAGAAACTCCCTCAAGGCTTGGCTGATAACTCAGTGGGGTGTTCCAGAAAGCTCTCCATGGAGAGAGATAATTGTGTTAGTCGATTGATTGATTCCTTCCTTTAGGAGTGTATGTGTGTGGTGCATGAGTGAGAGTGTGTACCAGCCTCTCCTGGGCTCTTTTCAGTGACTCCAACAGTGTGACATGGTGTCAAGCCTCAGCCACTCTCTGACTTTATGGCTTCAAGATCAGTACTGTGTTGGGGACCTTTCCATATTTCTGTCTTGAGATACAGACTTGTTCTCCTCTGAACTATAGTTTCTGTGTTAATCTTTGGGAAATAATTCCCAGAAGATTTTATCTCAAAGACACTTGCTGGTCAGTTATTAGTCACAGATCATTCTTTGGCCCCAAATGACAAACATTTATTGACCCAGGAAAGCAAAGATTTAAGTTTTTAAATCTTATTTTACTTTATTTTCTTATATACTTTGTTTTCATGGAAATGCTTAAAGTTTTAGTCTGTCTGTCATGTTCACATTGGTTCTAGGACCTTGCTGACCACGCGTGTCAAATATTCTCAACCCAAGAAATGTGTTTTCCATCACAGAAACTTTCAACATGGCCTGAGGTTTCTGTGCTCTCCCCCTTCCACACTGGGAACAGCGATTGCTGTGTTCCTTATCTCATAGCCTTACTGTACTCCCACTGAGCATAAAGCAATGATCCAACCGCTTGTTGTGATCCCAACACTTCTTTCCTTACCCTCTGAACAGTCTCCTTGAGGGCAGCAATGAAGGATCCCTTGTGATTTTTTTATCTCAAGGACTTCACTTAGGGTCAGTTGCTATTGTATTGTGACATTGTAGTTGTGGTCTTGTTGTTGTTGTTTCAAAAATATAGCAATATGGATTACATTTTTATTAATAAGTACTAATTGTATACATGAATGAAGTTTAGTGTGGTATTTCTTCATATGGATCAAGCCACTGATCAAATTCTATCTGGTTCTCTTGTGGGCTCCCTCATCTATTGGCAATCGCTGTACCCAGTCAGGTAAATCATCCTTTAGATTTCACTTCTTAGAGGACATCTCTGTCTGGCTCATTTCATTTAACATAATGTCTTCCGGCTTCATTCTTCTTGGTTCAAATGAAGGGATTTATTTCATTCTTGTTTCTTGGTGAATAAAGAAGGATGCTTAAAAGAAATCCCACACTAGCTCAGAATTGAGAATAATAGAGGGTTATTTATTTAGGGGCAGACTCACGTAGGAATTCCTACAACAAATGAAACTTCATTGTACATATGTACCATGTTTTCTTTCTGTCTTTATCTGTGATGGATATCTGGTTCTTAATTTCGATTGGCTTGTTTTGTCTCTCATTCGCGTGTAAGAAGCCGCTTTGCACACAGAATACTGTTACTTTGACAGAAATTCATCTCCCCTGATTTTGACAGCTTCAGATCTGGTTCTTTATCCTAAAAACATATTTTAAGGTGGGGGAGCTGAGTATAGAACTCAATTAGCAGCATGTTTGCTTTGCGTGCAGAGACTGGGGGTGAAAACACACCTACAGCTCTGCACTTTCAAAGGTCGTAGGTGGAGAATTAAGAGTTGATGTTCATTCCTGGCTATAGGAAGTTCATGCCAGTCTGAAACATAAGACCCAGGCAATAAATAAATAAATAAATAAATAACACCGATTTCTCGGGATACTATAACTATCTCTATGATTGATTCCTGCTATGATCTCATAAAACATGAGTTCAACCACAAGAAAATCCTTTCTGTTTAAATGCTTTTGTTGGTCTTTCCTGCCTCACTTTTATTTATTTCATTTAAACTACACTGCCTCTGAGAAAAATCTCTTCCAGCTATTTTTTTGTGGATACTTCTAAGTAAACAAAACTGGTTCCATTCTCAGTGTTCATAAGACTTACAGCTTAAAAAACAAGTTGTTTCAAAATTATGTGATGATTATGTGCCATGACCTGAAGTTCAGTGGATTATGGGAGATCTAGCGGAAGACTTTAGTGTCTAGGAAGTCCTCAGTGAAGAACTGCCCTTAAACTAAGACCAAAAATATCCCATAATGTAGAGGCTGTAAAGGGGTGATATAGGATTCCCCTTTGGATGCTGTGAATATCATTGGTTGATAAAGAAGCTGCTTTGGGCCTATAGACAGGGCGGAATAGAGATAGGCTAGGAAAACTAAACTCAATGTTGGGGAAAAGATGGCACAGTCAAAGAGAGAAGCCATGTAGCAGCACTGCCAGAGACAGACACGGGAAGGAACCTTGCCTGTAAGCCACAGTCACGTGGCGATACACAGATTAATAGAAATGGGTTAAATTAAGATGTAAGAGTTAGCCAATAAGAAGCTAGAGCTAAGAGGCCAAGCAGTGATTTAATTAATATAGTTTCTGGGTGATTATTTTGAGACTGAGAGTCTAAAGAAATGGATACTCCCTGAAGATTTCAAAATATTAATAGGACTCGGGATGGCTCACATAGAGACAGTGTGGCTAACCAGAAGCCAAACACAATGCCAATGTTTCTGTAAACAAAGGGAGTGTGGTGCTGTTTACTGAAAAGACGATTCACGGAGGGGAAACAGAGCTAGATGGGAAAAGAACACTGAATTTCCTCCAGTACAGTGAGAACGGGCTGTGTGCTAAGGTCTGGGAAGAGTGCCAAAGGCAGAGAGTTAGGAGAGCTCCAGCCTGGGAAACGCAGCATTCTTCCACAGGTAGAAATGAACGCCATGGCAAGAGATGAAGTCATCTGGAAACGAGTACGCGTGTGAGAGAAGAGGGCTCACAATGGCACAGGAAGCGCAACAGAATTTCAAAGAGAAAACTGAGTTGTGGGATAATGTAATCGCCTGCCCCATTACACCCCCTTCCCTGATGCATTGGCAGCCAAGATGTGGAAAGTCCCAAATATAGCCTTCCATTTACCTCTCAATTTATTTTTACAACAAAAGTAGAGACAGCCCTTTATTATTTTTTATGCCATCGTGGTTTCCACAGTGTGTCAAAAGAAAAGACAACTCAAAGGAAAAAAAAGGGGGGGGCGGGAAGAAAACAAAAGAAGAAAGAAAAAAATGACAGATGAGGGCAGATTCTTGAAGGGAAAGTGAGGAGATGATTAGTTTCATCAAGACAGACTGACCCCGTATTTAATTTAAAGGGAACGCGGGGTGCATTTTCAGACCATAATTCTGAAAAGCATTATGTTAAGAAGCACACTACTAAGTTCAGAGCTGGTCAAGGACAGTGACATCAGGACACAGCAGGGGAAGTGTCGAAAACATCTGTCCACTGGGCAGAGACAAACGTCACAATTCAGATTCTGCTTTTGATTCCTACCTTTGTGGTATGTCACATTTAACAGCAAAAGTCAAAACGATATTATCAGTGAAGAATATGATGAATCTCCTAACTAATTACGGGAAGTGTGGCGGCTGCAATGTGTTCAAGGGGTTGGGCAGATCTGAAACCAGTGTGATTCTTAGAGACTGTAACCAGGCAAAAGGAGGAACTTGGAAAATCTATCAGGGGAAAGTAGAGCCAATAATGTAAACTTTGATGTTCAGGGATGAATGACATCTTTTATGCTACAGGTACATACAGTTCGACTTCCTGTTTTCGTTACTGTAGCGATGGCAGCCACACCATTGGGGAAATGGCTTCTTTAGTGCCAATAACGATACAGCAAAATCAAAGGATATGAAGCCGTTCAAAAGCCTAAGATAGTTTTCTTGTCCATTTTCAGTGTAACCTGCATAGTTACTGATAGTTGCACCAGTAATGGTGTGTGAAAAAGAGAGGAACTTAGAAATTAGTAGAAAGTATGTATTATGAATTATTATTACCTATCACATAAACACTCATCACTACCATTAAAAACGGATGCCGCACAAACCCTTCTCAAGAATGCAGAGGTTTCCATCTTTCCTATTGCCCTGACCCTTCCTAATGAGAAATACAGTTTCTCATGTTGTGGTGACTCCCACTCATAACATCTCTTCCTTGCTGCTTCATAACTGCTATGGTTATGAATCATACTGTAAATATCTGTGCTTTCTGATGGCCTTCAGTGGTCCCCGTGAAAGCCTCCTTTTACCTATCCAAGGGGATGCTAACCACATGTTGAGAACAACTCAACTAAGGGATTAAATCTTCTCCAGTCTGAGAGATTCCTTAAACTATCGATGCTAACTATAGCGTTATTATTTGCTTTTCAGAACTTAGAAAGCTAAGCCATGGCTAGGTGCTGAAAAATCTTATGGTTTGCATCATATTTTCAGATTGTTCAGTTTATTAAAACAAAGTGTGTGTCAGAACTTCAGGATGAAGCTAGGCTAATATG
>JAQHUG010000085.1:5108183-5134605 GCA_028555095.1 Dicrostonyx torquatus
CTTCTCCTTCTCCTTCTCCTTCTCCTTCTCCTTCTCCTTCTCCTTCTCCTTCTCCTTCTTCTTCTTCTTCTTCTTCTTCTTCTTCTTCTTCTTCTCCATCTTAGTTGTTTCTACTTGGATAATTTCTGACATCTCAAACCAGTGAGTTTTAAAAAATAATTTGTTGAAATTTTTATGTCATATAATTTTTTTGTTTTTCCTCCTCTCTCCCAGCTCCTTCCAAACACTCCCTACCTTCCTAACTACTCAGATTCATGCTTTTTCTCTTTGTCTCTAAAAAAACAACATAAAGCAAGACTATTGATATAAATCTATATATAAAAACAATAATAAAAAACTAAATAGTATAAAACTAAAAGAGAAAAACAAAAAATAAAATGAACAAGATAACAAATACCATTATAATCCTAAATACACATAACAAAGCAAACAATAGCATAGACACAAAGCAAGAGTGTTTTGAGTTGGCCAACTACTCCTGGGCATGGTGCCTGCTCTGTAGTATGCTTGATAAACCCAGTATCATTCTGCTGGAGAACACTAATTGTTTTCTTTCCCAAGAGTATTGCTTGTAACTAACTTCTCAGTTGGAGATGAGACATCTCATTCATTTCTCCTTCTCCATTCTAGGAATGTGTCTGATCTAGACCTGGGAAGGTCTTGTGCATGCCGTTAGAGTTTCTGTGAGTTCCCATGGGCATCATTTCTGCTGTGTCTGGATGACACTGATTTTTTTTTTAATTTCATCCACCACTCTTGGGCCTTACAATCTTTCTTTCTCATCTTTTATATTTATTCCTGAGCCTTGACTGGATGATTTTATACAAACATCCAATTTAGGGCTGAGTATTCAAATGTCTCTCACTTTCTCCAAATTTTTCAGTTGTGGATCTCTTTGATAGCTACCAAATCCTGCAAGAAGCAGCTTTCCTGATGAGGGCTGAGCCATACTCTGCTCTATGGGCATAGCATTTGTCAGTAGGGATCATTTTACTGCTATGTCTTTAGTATACCAGGCCCATAGAATGGGCTCCATCTCATCAGATGGGTCTTAAAGCCAATGAAAATGTGGTTGGTCACTCCTATAACATTTGTGGCATTGTTGTACCAGTGTACTTTGCTTTCAGGTTGCTGTTGTAGGTTACAGGGGAGTAATCATCAAACCTAGTATGCTTAACAATAAAACTATGGGTATCCCCAGCTGGCATCACCCAGAGTCCACACCCAGCCAACTTTCTAATGAGCTGAAAACATGGAGTCAATTTTAATTATCAGCTAACTGCTCTTTTACATTCCTGTTCAAGTTTTTTGTCTATATCAGTGTATTTGACTTGCTTTCCATTAGTGACCCAACTGCAGCCTGCCTGGGGCTCTGCCGTGGGTTTGCTACAGACTAAATTTTCAGCACCAACAACAGTCAGACCGAGGAGGTTGGAAAGGATTGGAGAGATAGACAGCTTCATGAAGAAAGAAAGAAGGAAATAGGTAGGGAGAAAAGGCAAAGGAAGAACAAATGGTAGGGGGAGGGGAAAGTATGGAAGGGGAGAGCAGAGATGAAAGGAGAAAGCGAGGCAGAGGGAGGGAGGAAAGGGTCTAACTGACAAGAGCCAGGGGCAATGTGGGGCCCAAGTCTTCTCGAGAGTCACCAGGGCAAGGAAAATGTAAAGCACAGGACAGAAGCTAGGGCTATTCTGAGTGACTTCAGTGGGCTCTGGGTAAGCAGATAGCCCCCAGTGACCTGGCTCCTGTTCCACTTTCTTAAGGCACAGAAAGATTGCTTCCTGGGGACTGGGGTGGAGAATTTGTCTCTAGACAATTAAATACACAGGTCAAAAGCACACCCTCTCTTTCTAGTCCCTTGATTACTAAGGACTTAGAAGCACAGATCAGACCATTGTTATCCAGGCAGAAAGGTTTCTGAGAGGTCATGATATACAGAATATCATAAGAGACAGAAAATAAGCATATGTACAGTATAGATGTACAAACAGACTCTGAAATTTACTTTAATATTTTTTTCCACAGGAGCCTCAGAGTATCCAGGAATGTCTGTAAATGTATCTGGGTATATGTATATGTGTTTGTGTATGTATGCTCATGAGTATATATTCATGTAAAATATTAATGGCTAAAACTAAGAGAAGGAAGATAGCATGATTGAAAATATGTACATAAATCTATTATAAAAGTAAGTATAATGGCAAAAGTAAGATAAGGACTGAAAATGAAAAATTGGAAAACCCATTGAAGATGCTGCACTCTTTTAGAACAAGTGATGAGTCACAACTCATGGCCTTAAAAGCATGCTTGGATTTCAATGTAGAACTAAGAATGTTGTAGGCAATCAATAAAAAACCCAGAGACAGAAATTGGGGTTCAACCTAAAGGTCCGAAAACCCAAACAGCCATTCACTGTCTCTTACCTCAACCTCAGTCCAAAATGGCAATCCTGTCTCCAGAAATCTCAGAATGAGACTGTGTGAGAGCTGTCTCCTCCTGTCTTAATTCCTGTCTAGGACTGGGATTAAAGGCGTGCAACACCCAGTTTCTACGGCAAACTAGTGTGGTGTGTGTCACTACTGCCTGGTCTGTAATCAGTGGGACTGTTTTACTCTCTGAACTTTAAGCAAGCTTTATTTATTAATGTACAAATTAAATATCACTACATATTGCCATAATGGTAGATCAAAATTGCTTGCATTATAAGCATGTTTAGAAACAGACATTGTACATGTGGGATGTGACTCAGTGGAAGAGTAATGTGAGATTCCCTTCCGTATACCATTGGTTAATAAAGAAGCTTCCTTGGGCCTATCACAGGGCAGAATAGCATAAGGCAGGAATTCCAAACAGAGATAGAAGAGAAAGTAAGCAGAATTAGTGGAGACAGAGACTGGAACTTTGCCCAGTAAGCCACAGCCACGTGGCCATACACAGATGAATAGAAATGGGTTAATTTAAGATAGATGAGCTAGCTAGCAACATGCTTAAGTGATTGACCAACCAGTGATTTAATTAATAGAGATATTTTCTGAGTGATTGTTTGGGTCTGAGCAGCTAGGAAATGAAAGACCAGCATCTGCCAACAGAAGAACACCTGCTTAGCCTCCTTAATGTCTTAGATTTGATTCCTGGCACCATAAAAATACAACAGAATAAAATATAGAAGAAGAACGCAGATAAATACACCAGAGTAAGGAATATTGTTCAGTTTACCTGAAAGTAGATGTTCTCCTTACCAGCGCTAAGTAGTGATCCTAATATCAACTGTCCTTTGTTGCCAATGGAAGGAAAACAGAATTGAGACACATGCATAAGAAAATAGTGATCTTGGCTATAGTTTGCAATAAAAGCTTCACGAGGGTCTGTAAACATTGCTGGTGCAGTGACAGAGTGGGATCATGGCATGTGACAGAACAGTAGTAGGGTATCCTTCAGCATGCCATCTGTCACCACTGCCAAGGAAGTGTCCGAGTTTGACGGTGGCTCACAGGACCTGGAAGGCTCACAGCACTTGGTGCCAAGAGTGCTGGCTCATTCCTGGTCGCTTCCCTTTCAATTCTCTTTTCCTTGATTACTTTGACAGTTGCCTGGTAACGTTCATGTTCAGAAGAAAGAATGGAAGAGTGGACCATCTAGGATCATTGAGGAAAAGATACAAACAGGAACTGAGGAAGACAGAATGAGCTGGTAAAACCAGAGAAGGCTTTCCAGGACAGATGTGAGAGCAAAGTCAAGTTGAAACTCGCGGAGATAACAGACCCCTAAGTCTCGGTGGCCTCTAACTATCTGGTTGTTTCCCCCCATGTGTCCATTTGTGAATCAGCCACAGGCCTCTCTTTCCCTCCAGGACAAGGTTTTTCAATTCTCCTTTGCATGGGAAAATTGCAAGTGAGGACCATGATCTTCATATAGAAGCCCCGCTTTTTGAGTTACCGTCAAAATTAACACAAGTCACTTCTGTTCACGTTATCACGAGACAGAGCAAAGTGCCTAGTCTAATCCAAACACAAGGATGTATAACCTCACAATGGGCAGAAAGAAATGTAGCAAGTGAACTTTGTAGCAAAAAAAAAAAAAAAAAGAGGCACCATTAGCAGAATGTCAAAATACAAGGATCAAACCCATAATACTCCTCAGTTCCAAAGACTGGAACTGTGATTTCTAAGCTGATGTGATAACATCTAAGATTTTATGAGAACAGCAGGCGTCCCCTGGGCTGACCAGTCCAGCCTCAGACTCCCAGAAAGAAGACTGCATCTTAAGTAAACCATTTCTTCTTGTAATGTGCCAAAGCACAGGTATTTTTGCTATGGCAATACAGACGGACTAAGACATTGATGTCATCCAAGCTAATATACAAAGGGGGGAAGGATACAAAAGATTATGACTGATAGAACCCAATTCTTTTCCTGTGGAGAGTTAATCTGCAGCCTTTATTAAGAAAATTTTCAGCTGGGTGGTGGTGGCGCACGCCTTTAATCCCAGCACTCGGGAGGCAGAGGCAGGCGGATCTCTGTGAGTTCGAGACCAGCCTGGTCTACAAGAGCTAGTTCCAGGACAGGCTCCAAAGCCACAGAAAAACCCTGTCTCGAAAAACCAAAAAAAAAAAAAAAAAAGAAAAAAATTCCTATGTGAAGATGCAGGTTGACATGAATTAAAGGAGAAGAAAAGTTACAGATTAGGAGATGAGAAAGAGCTGAATCAAGATACGGACAGAAGTTAGGACACAGGACATCAAGACAAGTGTTTTCCTAGATTTTGTCGTGGGTATTTGGTCCGGGTGGTGGTGGAGAATGGCATAAGCAAATCTGATACTGAAATTGCAAAAAGGAATGTAAAGCTTCCCATCTTCCATCCCAGAAGATCATTTCAACTGTCTAGACGTTCACTGAGCTGGATAGTTTGCGTTTGGTGAATTTTGGTGTGTGATGTCTTGATTTACTTGCAGGATTTTTTTTTAAAGAAAAATAAATTTTATCAAATTAAAAAAAATCCACATCTTCCTAGAAACATTACTCTCAGGGACAGACATTTGTTTCTGAGGAAGGGTCAAGGTCATACATCCTCAAGACCTTTCCCTGTATTCAATATAAAGTGTTCAAGAAAGCAGTTAAAAAGTGACTCAGACACTTGGGCTTGGTTCTCCCTTTGACCTCATAACAACCATGAGTCTGGGAAAATGCCCAGTTAACATTAACCCTTTCTTTTACCGAGCAAGGAAGTCACGCTCTGTTCTACACTCAGCTCACACCAAAGCTACAGATGATAGGTTAGAGTGTTGGGAGCCCCTTAAAAGGTAATTTAGCATTACAATACTCTCTCTAGTGGGAAGAATTCCTAATTCCATTTTGCGATCTCGTAAAACAAGGAGAAAATGGAAAGCCTCTTACCAATCTTCACAAAATAAAATTGACATTTCTGACATGATTCACTTTTCCTTTGAAAACCATCTATCAGTTCCGGGCCAAGGCTTCCCTTAAAGAGAAGAGTAAGGAAAACAGGGCTGTGGGACAGTCCTTTCGAACGAGACTAGTATTTTTCACCCCGTTCATTGGACAGGGTAAATGTGTGTGAGTCGGTCGGTGCAGACCTTAATCCCGGCGCGCAGCAGGGCATGGCATTTTCCCATGGACACACACAAGCGTGTGCAGTCTGTAAACAGAGGAGGCTGCTGCTCGCAGCACCAAAGTGACAGCGAGCTCTTCCGATGCTCCTTCTGTTGAGCAGCTTCCCGCATTTGTGCGGTTATTAAAAGCGAGTCCCAGAAGACTCCTCTGCCATCGCCAGCCGGAGTTTCTGTGTTTGCGGGCAAAGCCGGGGACTGTACTTCCTAAGACTTAGACTCCCGATCCACAGATGCTGTTTTCTCTTCAAAGGCCCTTAGATGTCCAGATAAAAACCAATCTCACTCTCATTATGAGTTGTCAGAAACCTCAAATCAGGAAGATGTCCCAAGCAATGTGTAATAACTTTGGGTTCTTGTTTTTTTCGTGTGTGTGTGTGTGTGTGTGTGTGTGTGTGTGTGTATGTGCGTGCGCGCATGCGTGTATTAGAATAGAACTCATGCTTTCTGTTAACTAATCAGTCCTTCAATTTATTCTCATAATCAGAAAGTATCTCAGAAATATGAGAATACTACGTGTTAGTGATGCCTTCAAGACGGAAAGGCTTTTGTATGTTTACTTAAAATTCTTCAGGCTTGGATGATAAAACATTTAAAAAGGAACTTAGAGCTATGTAAATAATTGAATTCATTTTGCTCTTTCAGTTTATTTTGGTGATCAGACAGAAGAATATTATTAGGTAGATGGGCACGTGACAGTATGGTAAGTATTTATTTCCAGGGATTTGCTGGGTGAAGGCTTGGTTCCCAGCCATATTGGGAGGTGGTGAGAGACATAGTGGATGGGGCTTAGAGAGAGGATGTAAGCCACTAGGGTACTCTTGAAGGGGATAATAGGGCGTGGAGACCTTTCTCTCTCTCTCTCTCTCTCTCTCCCTCTCTCTCTCTCTCTCTCTCCTCCTTCTCCTCCTCCTCCTCCTCCTCCTCCTCTCAGCTTGATAGTTATGTGGATGTGAGCAGCTTCTTCCACCAAATGCTTCCATCTTGTGCAGGCCCCCAAAGCATCACACCAACTGACAGAAAGAAGCATCCGACACTGTGAGCCTAAACTTCTCTTTATACACGGATCATGCCAGGCGTGTGTTACTGCGTTAGAAAGCTGACCAACACAAGCCGCGGTTCACTACTTCCTCCCCAAGTGCTTGCAACCTATACAATTCCCTTCACATTTTCGCTATGTCCTCAGCATGTTTCTGAACAAAACACCTCAAGAAACCACTTTTGGTCCGTCACAGTGCTACTTGAAGAGCAAGCATCTCTGCCTTCCTGAGCCCCAAGGCCTGTAGACGTGACAGACACCAAGGGTCGCATGCTGTTCCCTCCCTTTCATGTACTGCAGATGTGCGTAGAATGTAGACTGGGTCTCTGCATACGAAACAACGTTTTATACCTTACTTTACGATGCAAGTATTAAAAGATACAGACTTTTAATACAAGTATTAAAAGATACTGTCTCCTTCTCCATAGGTACTGACACTTCTCAGGGATAGTAAACCATGATCGTGGTGCTGGTAGTTACCCACCACCGACATCCCAAGACAGCACAGGCAACACTTGCCAATTCGTAAATGCCAAGCTCACAGTGTGGTTATCATCGGGTTTATTTTCTATCCACGGCTAATCTGGGAAGGTGAGAACAGGCTGGTTTTAAACCCCATAGCAACGGCTTCATCACTCTCTGACTATGGCCTGTTTATTTCAGATTTCTGCTAATCTCCTCACTGTGGTTTGTGATTCTATAACAAATTGGACATTAATAAAATTTTGAAAGCAACCATTATTCTTCAGGAATAATGAGTGAGAGGTATGCTCCTCTTTTTTATATTCTCTGACTCTTCCAAATGAACCTTCGCTAATTGCACTGATCAAAGAGAGAGGTGCAGCAGGGGTGGCAGGGGGCGGGGGGAGGCAGACAGGGAAGGCTATATGGAACATCATCCCCAGCCTTGAAGAAAATATCTTAGCTGGGCGGTCATGGCTCACGCCTTTAATCCCAGCACTCGGGAGGCAGAGGCAGATCTCTATGAGTTCGATGCCAGCCTGGTCTACAAGAGCTAGTTCCAGGACAGGCTCCAAAGCTACAGAGAAACCCTGTCTCAAAAACAAAACAAAACAAAACAACAACAACAAAGAAAATGTCTTAATGGGGAGGAAAGATTTGCTCGGGGAACTAGATACCAGTAAACAGCTACTTCTTTTCCATGCTCCGCCTGCTATGATACATTTTACAGCTGTCCCCTTTCCTAGTAAACCCTTCAGTAGCCTCTCTCTGGTCATCTGTACTTACAATAAAGCCTCGATGTCTGAGACTGGCCTGTTGGGTGACATTATTCAGTGAGCTCTACTAGCTGGAGCGGGGGAGGGGGATCCCTGGTGGCTGAGCAGACAACACGATTTTTAGCTATGATGGTTTGTAGCTACAATGGAAACATGTGATAGTATCTCATAGCTCGTGATATTATGCTACGTGACTTCAGAACTGAAGCTCTCGTAAACAGCCGTCTGAGAACACTTGCTTCAGACGTGATTTCCGTACGAAGTAGCATTTTCTGAGCCTCTCTCTAGGTAGTTCAGCTCCCCAGGCAGAAATCCTCCATGGCTCCTCACAAAGAGTCCCTGCACACATAATAACCATTAGCAATAGATGATTAACAATCATTTTAAAGCAAGGTTTGCTCATCTATTTAATTTTTCCATTGACAAAACGGGTAGAGTAAATTGGCCACCCTTTAGCAGTCAAGTAGGGAGAATTTATCCTACTCTTCTCTAGAAATTATTCTGCCCCCAGGAAGCTTCAGCACGCTGGAGCTGGCTCTCCCAAAAGCTGTATTTCTCATATCACAATTACAAGAATGGATGTCAATGTTGTGTGACATTGGTAAGTACCCGAGAGTAGAGAAGGTCTAATTCCCATCACTCAAGCATCTTGGTTGGGGAAAACGTGTGTTCCGCTCTCAGAACTAGATATCAAAGACTCGATGTCTTCCCGTGAGTTCTGCCACATGTCATTAAGATGTCTCCAGACAATCACAAAACCGGTGAGAAATGAATGACCATGAGATAAAGCTGCATGATAAGGAACCAGTCTGTGCAGCTGACACTCCTGACCTTGTGTGGCATTCCACACGAGGAGCTATGTTTGGCCCTTCTGAGTGTCATTATTTGATCCACACTGTTGCGATAAAAATATAATCGTACAAGTGTCACCTTTATGTCAATTTGTTTTAAAAGAAAATGCCCTTAATTGATAATAAGAGACTCGCTATGCCCTGAATCCCTCTCACTAAAGGTGAATGTATCAAATCAGATGGAAACTCTCCCTTCTGTTTTGTTGAGATGCTTTGTGATTTTGGCCAGCATGTCACTGATATTCACAAAGCACTGAAGATGTTTTTTCCCAATATTTCCTTGAAAACAGAATAGACTCGAGGTTAGAGGTCATCCCCACACCAGTGTCACTCTTGTTTACATTTCAAGTGTCTTCTTGAACTTGAAAGGGAAACGGCATGCAGGCCAGGAGGGTGGGGGCTCTGTCGGTTCTGCGCTCTCACAGCCTCTGTGTCCTTAGGGGAGGAGGGCCTGTGGGAATGGGGCTGGTGCACATTCTGTGCCGGGTGTGCACTGGGGCGGATGAGAAAGCACAGCTTTCATCTCCATCTGATCTGCCGAGGCCTGAGTCTCCCACACCATACAGCACCTCATCTGCTTCCTGCGGGGTGCAGCGCCTTCTCAGAAGAGCTGGAGGTTGGTAGCTGTGAGCAGGGTTTCCCAGACCTTCCCAGACCTTCCCAGACCTTCCCAGATTACTGTACAAGGAACGATCAGTCCCTTTTCAAGACCCTTGTTTCTCTGCTCCATCCGCGCTCATCCGCTCTTAGACCCTAAGTACATTCCGTCCTCTACGGTCAGAGCAGTGCATGTGTGTCTTTCTTTGTCAGAAATCTTGGCTCATCCTCAGCACGGCCCTCTGTTCTCATCCACGCCCGAAAATTTAGTTTCAGTCTCACTGATACCGGGACATGATTTGACTCCATCACTGCCTCCCACTCGCAGAGACTGAATCTACTTTTAAAAGCGCTCAGGCGTCTCTGCATTTTCTTTCCCTAGAACTTGGGGGCTTTTTAAAAAAATCATCTTGCTAATTACTTGTCTCATTGCTGTGACAAAGTACTTTCTAAGAAGTAGTTTAAGAAAAGAAGGGTTTGTTCTGCTCTGCGATTGGAGGGATGCATTCCACCATAGGGTGAAGGTGTTGCCCTAGGAGCAAGAGGCCATGGATCAAACTGCATTGAGAATCAAGCAGCAAAGAGGACCCGATGCTTGTGCTGTACCTGCCTTCACTTTTTTTTTATTATTATTATTCAGTCCAAGACCCCAGTTGTGGAATGCTAATCACCTTGGGATGAGTCCTCTCAACTAACCTCATCGTCATGGCTGTATGCAGAGGCTCGTTTCTCCATTGATGGTAGACGGAGTCAAGATGACATTTAATGGCAGCCATTACAGTCATCATACACTTGCTATTGCCCTTCTCACGGTGACCAAGGACAAAACATAGTCAACTCTTTTGCTTCATGCTGTTTGTCTGCCTCCTGGCAGCGACACACGATATGTGCTCAAAATACATTTGTTGAGCAGATGAGTAAATGGGCCCTCGCTCTCACTGCTGAAGGAACTTATCACAATGGGAGGGACTACGCTTGATTGCCCTGTGGTGGTTTGAGTGAGAACAGCCCCCATAGGTTCAGATATTTGAATACTTGGTTCCCAGTTGGTGGAACTCTTTGGGAAGGATTAGGAAATGTTGCCTTGTTAGAGGAGGGGCACCACGGCAATCAGCTTTAATATTTCCCAAACCCATGGCATCCTCAGTTCTCCCTCTTCCCTCTCTCTTCCTCTCCTCTTTTTATTTTTTTCTCCCTCTTGCTTGTGTATCCAATATAAACTTTCAGCCACTGCTCCATTGACATGCCTGCCTATCTGCTGCCACGCTCTCTGCCATGACGGACATGAACTCTAGCCTTCTGAACCCCTGAGCCCCAGGACTTCGTTTAATTAGTTGCCTTGGTCATGGCGTTTGGTCACGGAAACAGAAAAATAACTAAGGCAGACATACGGTCTTGATTCTTCTCCGGTTAATTTTGTACACTAGTTGGAAAACTGTGATTAATGAATTACTGAGCGTTTTATAATTTTAGGATGGTCTTCATTTACATATACACCCACACGAGATCTTCCTGATACTCGTTGCCATTTCTGCTCTCTGTGTGCCCGTCTCTAACATCTTTCTTGATTACAAGGCCTTCTTCACAACGAGAACAGATGTTCTTTTCTACTGAGCACAGCACACTCTTCATTAAGAAGCCTCTTACTGAAGTCCTTGCAGCGTTGAAGGACACCATCCACATGTCACGTTCCCTTTCCTCTCATGCCTCCTCTGGATCCTCTCGCCTGTAAGTGGCTTCCCTCACTTTCGCTCACCTTCACAACCCCGAGAAGGTGTGAGTTCAGTGTTCACTGCTCCACAATGTGTTCTTGCTGAGAGTTTTCTCACAGTTCCACGGGACTTAGGAGCTTTGGGGTGGAGGCCACAAAGGGATGGTATCTTTCACACCACACCAAGGGTACCCGGAAAGGATGGTGGACGGCTCCTAATGCCATCTTTGATTTATTCTTGGCTAAACACTAACATCCAGGCTTCTAACAAAGATTCCCATCGCCCCTTTCATAGATTATGTGCTAAAAGGAAGACTCCGAGCAGCTCCAGCTGAGGAAGGGCTGGGCTCCACATCCTATTGATGTGAGCCATCTACACTGATTATTTAATGTTCTATATTTGTCTAAATTCAACCACTTGTTTGTTTACTTAATCATTTAGGTCAATAAGGGTTCACAGATAATTATATTCTAGTTTTGATAATAATCCAATGTTTTCCCATTTCTTGCCTATAGTTTTTCATTTTTGAACACTGATTATTTAAAAAAAATACAATCTCTCTCTCTCTCTTTCTCTCTCTCTCTCTCTCTCTCTCTCTCTCTCTCTCTCTCTGTGTGTGTGTGAGCATGTGTGTGTGCATGTGTCTTTGTTATCTCTGACATATGTCTAGGAGCTTGAGGAGGATGGAAGAGAGCGTCAAATGCCCCAGAGCTGGAGTTACAGGTGCTTATAAGCATCCTCATGTGGGCTCCGGAACCAAATTCATGTCTTCTGGAAGAGTAACAACTGCTCTTGACTGCTGAGCCGTCTTGCTAACCTCCTGAAAGATTTTACTGTGGTTTTTTTTTGTCATTTTGATATAGGATTTTTGTGTTGTTTATTATTTTCTGACACGATGGCACGGATCAGTATAAATTTTATTATTTTGTTGTTGTTGTTGTGGGGGTGGTGGTGATTTTCTGTTGTTCAGCAGTGCTGAGGATTGAACTCAGGGCTTACTCATGTTAGGCTACTTAGATCAGCATCTCTTTTCCTTTTCCTTCCTTCCTCCCTCTCTCCCCTCCCTCCTTCCTTCCTTTCCCTTCCCTTTACTCTTCTCTCCTCCTCCTCCTCCTCCTCCTCTTCTTCTTCCTCTTCTTCTTCTTCTTCTTCTTCTTCTTCTTCTTCTTCTCCTTCTTCTCCTTCTCCTTCTCTTTCTCCTCCTTCCTCTCCTCCTCATCCTCCTTCTTCTTCTCCTTTTTCGAGACATTACCTTATGTAGAATGGACTTGAACTCCCTGCCACTCAGAATGGTTCGAGCTTGTAATAGCCCTTCCTTGGTGTCTTGTAGAATGGCAGTGGACCACCAGGTCTTACTTCTAGTGGTCTTCTCTGTTCCCTGCCCCAGACCCATGGTCCACCATTTATACACTGAGTCCAGATCTCTTTTATGGAAGAGTGGAAATAAAACTCACCTTTGGGAACTAGGTAATCCCCTTTTTAAAAAAGGCAGTTTAAATTCTGGGTGTACCAAAATCTGTTTTTATTATGGAATGTCAACACTGCCATGTGTGGAGATGACACAGATAATTCTGGGCTTGTGGATGTGCATTTATTGTAAGTTTTATGGCGACTTTATTTGTGAAGTCGACTCGACATACTCCTTTATTATTCTATTTCAGGAATATCCTCCATTTCCGATGGAGCACTCATAGCAGACACGTTAGATCTGGGCCATTGCTCTTCAACGCTGAAATCTCAGGTACCCTGAGGCCAATGATCTTTGCTTTCGGAGCAAAAGATTTAGGGGGGAAATGTCTTTTGCATTCACCTCTGCATCTTTGCTGTTCTTTTGATTTATCTAACTTGGCAGATATAAAACATTTCTTCTGAGAAAGAAAAGACCTCTGAACCCCGAGGCCTTCTAATGTAGGGCATAGGAAATTCTGCTATAAACAGAGGAAGTCAGATGTTTCCTTCTCCATAACTTCTAAGAAAATTATTACTGCTAACATTCACTACCACCTAGCCATTAAAAAAAAATGTAACACAAATCAAAGAAATTCCTCATCACGGGAACTTATTTTATCAAGAGAAACAGATGTGAGGCAAAATTCTTACTCAATTTGATGTGGATATTTGCTTGACATCTACGAGAGATAAATGAACTCTGTCACATGATCCATGTTATTTACTTCTAATGGGAAGTCATTGCAGCTTGAGGGTGACATAGTTTTCCAATGACACCGAGCAGTGGTAAAAACGTCCCAGAAGCTGTGAGAGTCCAGCACTTTCACAGAGATTTACAGCCCTAGGTGATTAAGGACTTGACTAAGTTAATGCTCCAAATCATACACTTTGACAGCAAGAAGGATCTAATAAAAGTAGCTGGAATATTTTGTGAATTTTGAGATGGTTAGTTTTTACTGTTATGATGGGTATAGTTTATGGATTTTTTTTCAAAATATATGTCTTTATTTTTTCTTTAAAAGGTAACAAATTTGCATAAACTAAAGGGAAGCATTTATTCTCTATATTGTCTGGAATATAACATAAGCAGAAGCCCTATTTGAAGCCTTGATGCATCAAAGAGGCATAGAGGCTGTTAAATCAACTTGGAAAGAAGGAAATCTGAACAGAATGGATATTAACATACTTTTCGACAAGTCAGAGCAGCAGCCGCATGAAACTATCACCCTAAAATGGGAGAGATTTGAGAATTCAGGAACACAGCCAGCGTCTGCTGAGAGTTACAGAAGCCATGGGGCACGGGAGTTTGAAGGAGCATTTCAGAGGCCATGCTAATGACCTTCGGGATACTGAATGTAGGCAGGATTTCCATGACACTGAGAGTCTGCAGGCTTTCAGGGGGCACTTACACTTCAGTGACTCTGGAGGACCACCAGAAGTTCACTGTAAAAAACCATGAAGAATTCCCTCTTGGCTTTGGTGGGAGGAGAACTAGAGAAGTACGGGTGGAACCCTCCCAGGGGCATCTCCATGGCAAAGTTCCTGTTCTCTGGAGACACTGTTCATGGCACCCGAATCCTACTTGGAAAAGGAACCTTCTCCAAAAGTCACTGCTTAACCTGAAAGGGCAACGAAAAGTATGATGCTGGATACAGATGTAACCATCACTGCTCAGCACAACCAAGTCACTCAAGAATGGAGATCTGGTCATAAACTGATGGAACTCTTCCACAAGTGAGCACCACATCACAGAGCTCATGAAGACTGATGGTTGAAGTTGTTGCAAAACTCAGACTCTAATTAAAAGAATATTTAGGGATGCCTAGAACTAACAGTCAAGATAAAAGAAAGACCAGGAAAGGAATTTGGTGATGGCTAAAGCAAACATCAAACAAGCCCATACTAATACTAATTCTACACACAGAGCGATTCTTCCTCCATCCCTATTACCCAATATAACAAGACCTGCGTTCACAAGAGATTTCAAAGCATGGCAGAAAAAGCAACAGAGAACTTACTGGAAGCCAACTCTGATGTAACACAGATGTTAGACTCATCAGACCAAGAATTTCAACAAGATAAATATGTTTAGGGTTCATGAAAAAAGCATAGACAGTTTGTGAGAACAGAGGGAGAACACGCACAAAGAAAAAGAAGCTAAGAACAGAAAAGAAAGAAATGTTAGAAACAAAGATGTCTGTAATGGAAATGAAGAATGCTTTTGACTGACTCATAAGAACATGGTCTGAGCAACAAAAGAACTGAGCAGAGTGAAATACAGCAGTCAGATCCTTCCAAACTGAAATATAACAATAAAAAATAACAATAAAAGCAAGGAGTCCAAGGGAGGGCAGTAGGAGATGAGTAAAGATAGGGCAGTGGGCAAAAGACATATAGGATGTGGAAGAGGAGAAGAGAATCACCGTGGGTCTGCAAGGAAAGATAAAGGATGCCAGGATGTCAAGAGATGGGGAAGGAGAGTCACTCAAGCATGCTCTGCTAAGAGATATCACAGTGTTCTCTCATGCATTATGTGCTAAGTTATAAATTAAAACAAACAAAAAATATAAAGGAAACAAACGAATAGGCTCGGAATATTTTGTTTCTTCTTTAATTTATTTTCCTTTTTATTTTTTCTTTGCTCTTAAAGAACTGTAAATGTGGATGAGTTTGTAGTAAAGATGAATGTCCTGCATTCCCGGCCCCTGGCTAGCTTAACCCCTGAAATAATTACACAGAAACTGTATTCATTGAAATACTGCCTGGCCCATTATATCCAGCCTCTTCTTGGCTAACTCTAACATCTTGCTTTAACCAATATTTAGTAATCTGTGTGTCACCACGAGGTCATGGCTTACTGGGAAGATTCTAACCTAGGTCCATCTCAGGCCAGACATTTATGGCATCTGCCACACTTCCCTTCTTCCCAGCATTCCATTCTGTCTACTCCACCTACCTGATTTCTGCCCTACCGAAAGGCCGAGGCAGTTTTCTTTATTCAACCAATGAAAGCAACCCAAATACAGAAGAACCTCCTACACCATGAGTTGACACGTGACTTTAATCTCAGTACCTAGGAGGCAGAGAAGAGAAAACCTCTGTGAATTTAATAGCGAGTTCTTGGCCAGCTAAGACAATAGAGTAAAGGTCTGCCTAAAAAGTAAATACATAATAATACAAAAGTGTTTGCTTAAAGTAACCAAAATAATAATGTGATGAAATATTATAGAATATGGATAAGTGATTGGAATGGTATCCATGCCATGGGAATGAGACCCAGGAATTGACAAGATACTGTTGACAGCCGTCTTGCCACATGTAAAGTGGTATAGTGTTAGGTGGTGGAAATTTTAAATCAGTTTCAGTTATGTAATTCAGAACATAGAGTACTGGAAAGCAGAAGAAATGATGGAAGACACAGAGAAGAAATGACGTGCCTTCATACACAAGGTCTCTTAAACAGAGAAGGAAGGAAACAGAGGGAAAAGAGCAAACATTGAGGAGGGAGAACAGTTCTAAATATGGTGGAAGTTAATTCCACTATGTCATCCATAAGAAACTTACTCAAACTATTAAAACACACACACACACACACACACACACACACGAGTTAGAAATGAATCTTGGATTGGAAATGTCACTCAGGTTAGGTAGTCTACTTTTCATATTTGAAGCACCGGTTCACCTTTGAGGTGCCAGCATCACAAAAACAAAAATGATAAAACTGTTGATGATGGAAGCTATCCCAAGTTAACACTAACCAACAGAAAGCTCTAAGAGTAAAATGATGTCAGACAAAGCAGGCTTCTTCACTAAGACCATGGCAGAGTGCTTTTATCCAGTGATAAGAGGGCCAATCCTCAGTGGAATGGCACAAGCCATCTGGCAGTAAGGAAGCAGAGACTAGCAGACCTCTGTGAGTTCAAAGCCAACCTGGTTTATATAAGGTGTTCCAGGTCACCCAGTGTTACATAGTAACAACTTCCTCTCTCAAAAAATTAGGGGCCTCTGTGTCCCCACCAAGGAGGTAGTAGGCTTACCGGGAAGATTCAGCATGGCCAGCCCACATGTTACAAAATAGTTCTCCAAAACCATGACCCAGCACTAATGGTGAATGTCTGTAAACACCAGCAAAATCGGCAAGATAAATAAGAGGAGACCCTGAAGACAATTCCACTGAGATTGTTGAGCATATCAATATTCTCATTTTAGTTTTTACTGAGGAAAATTCGACAGTCAATTAAGAGTACTAAGGTCTGAGATCTTTGAGAGTTGATTAAAACCAAAGCTCGGCCCTTATGAATGAATCCATGCCACTGTCCCAGTAATGGATGGTTTTATCTTTCTTCCCCAGTCTATACAGATGCTGTTCACTGAGTGATGGCTTCCATTATGTTAGGGTACTGTGAGAAGTTCCAACAGGATGTGACCCTTTGATCTTGAATTTCCTCAGCCTCCCATGCTGGTAGGAAATAAATTTCTCTTCTTTATAAATTATCCAATCTAAGATGATTTGTTACAGTAGCAGAAAATAACAGACAGCAATTAACATATTAAGTAGGCAGAAAATAAAGAGAGGTCTAAGTTGAATAGATCAGTAGAATTGATAAACATCATTAGTCAAACTAATGAAGACAAAAATAGACGTGACACAAATTACTATTATCAGAAATGAAAGATTTGATGAGAAGAGATAGCAAGGGAGGAGTTAAACCCAGACAAAGGATGCATGAAAAGATTTATGGAAACCCACTACTTTGTAAGCTAAGTAAGAGCATAATTTTAAAGAGAGTTTGAATGGAGGTGTGTGGGAGGGTCCACCTGTATTTCTGTGTTTTGATTGGTTAAATAAAGGGCTGCCTGGCTTATAGTTAGGCCAACCCTTAGGTGGGCGGAGTAGACAGAACGGAAGTTCTGGGAGGAGAAGAAGGAAGGAGCAGAAGCCCCAAGCCACCATCGCAAATGGATGCAGGTTAGACCCTTCCGGTAAGTCACCACGTGGTGACTTTTATAATGGGTTAGTTTAATTATGAGAGCTAGCCGGGAAAAGGCTAATGATAATAAGCCAGGCAGAGTTTAAATGAATCCAGTTTGTCACGTGGTTATTTCGGGTGCAGCCAGCCGCTGAGCGGGCCAGCGGCTGGGGGCTTGGAAGCTGGGTGCGGGGAACAAACAACACGCACCCCCCTCTCCCCACTATTCACAACAGAGGTGCCCTGAATGAGTAGATATGATGTTTCCAGAAATCACGGGATATAAGATGAAGATCCTGCTGCCCGTAGTGGGAGACCTCCCTGTGAATTGTTGGCTATGCCTGCCTTTGAGGTACCTCAAACAATAGGTTTTTGCCCTTGTTCTTGGTTGCCCATTGTAACTAGATGCTGAAGACACCACACCCTTCGGTCGCAAAGACATAAAGAAATCAGCTTTGAATTGACCTGGAAATCTCCCTTCTACTGGTTAGTTTCCGTAGTTCCAGAAGGCCTATGCTGGCTGCTGAGAAGGGGAAATCCTTAATGCTCAAACCCGGTAGTAGAGCTTGCTACAGTATCAACCTGCTCAAACCCGGTAGTAGAGCTTGCTACAGTATCAACCTGCTCAAACCCGGTAGTAGAGCTTGCTACAGTATCAACCTGCTCAAACCCGGTAGTAGAGCTTGCTACAGTATCAACCTGCTAGGCAAGGGGATCAACTAGAGCGGATGTCTCAACCTTCCTAGTGCTGTGACTCTTTAATATGTTCCTCACGTTATGAGGATCCCAGCCATACAACTATTTCATTGCTGTCTCATTACTGAAGTTTTACTACTGTTCTGAATGGAAATACAAACCACTCTGTTTTCCAATGGTCTTAGGTGACCCCCGTGAAAGGGGGTGTTACCTACAGATTGAGAACCAACGCATTAGTGCAACAGTGGCACGGATGGTGTGAGTACAATCAGTCACTTTCTGCTTGGCATTTCGGACTGAGGCATGAGAGGTCCTCATGCTTGCTGTTGTAAACTTGGCCAAAATTCCATGGCTAAGGACGTCAGGTGCTCCAGCAGCTCCCTTCCACTGCTGTTTTGTTAAGTGGATGGATCGTCTAGCCGCCTTCTGGATAGCTGTGATTTTACCCACAGGTTCTGACTACTGTAGGCTTTTGTGAGAAAAGTTATTTTATGTAAGTGGACGCACAGCCGTCAATGCAGAGACTCAAATATCACCAGAGAATCGAGGATAAGTGACTGTCGGAAGTTCAACCTTGAATAGAACACCTGTCTCTCCTTTCCAAGGCTCAGGAAAGATCACAGAAGAGGGGTTAGGGAGAAGACAAGAGTTGGACAATGGGGAGATTCTCAGTGAAATGCTGCCTTCTGGACATGGCGTAACTGTTGTACTCGGGAGTTCTTAGCAACTGCACAGGATAATGTCTTTTAACATTGCAGTATGGATGGTGGGAGGACCCACTAAACCAGTGCCCCCAGATGAAGAAGTATTGGTCGTTAACGGCTACTGATGGCCAATTTCCTTCAGGTTGTAACCATTGGCAAGCTCCCCATGATCTAGTAATTAACCTATGGACCCATGATCTAGCCATGATCTAGTAAATAACCTATGGTGCCATGAACATGGAACCAACAATATTAAAACTCACAGGATTCTATTGTTTTAAAAAATATAAAAGTAAGGGTGTTAGAAAGTAGAAGGCTTCCATAATGACTTATAGGGTAGTTAAGGAAAAGCAAATTTGAATAAATATGATCCAAATATCTTATATGCATGTACGAAATTGCCAAAGGATAAATAAAACCATGAGAATATGAATAAGTCATGGAATGCAGTTAATAGTTTATCAGTCTGGATCTGTTAATTATACCATATATGGCATGTTGCATAAAAACTTTAAAAGAGGAACAGCTGGTGTAGGATACATGAGAATTCAGAGCCCTTCAGAACGTTTCTATAAACGTACAACTATTTTAAAGACAAAGCTTGAGATTTGTGGAGACGTTGATCATGTATACCCTAAATATGATTCCCTGAAATGAGCACATCTGTGGTCTTCTTTCAGCACAGTCTAATCATGAATAAGATAGTAGACAAATCCAAGTAGAGGGACATTCACCGAAACCTATCTACCTCTACTCTATGTTGTCCATTATGCCTCAGAAGCAATTTATCAAATTTTGAAAAAGATAAGTCTGATTAGCCATTTAAGGAGGCAAGAAATGTTGTGATCTAGCTGCCCCCACTCCCCCTGACTGACAGCAGAACTTCCTTGTGGTCTGTAATTGACAAGGATGTTTGTGTTCCACAGAAGCCGTAGAGGTATAAAAGGCTTTAGCTGGGGCAAAATAAAGGTTGTGTTCTTCCACCTGAAAAGAAGCTTCCAGGTCTCATTCCTGGCATCCCCGCCAGTCTCGGCATCCAGGCCTTGTAGGCACGGCCAGAAATATATAAAAAAAAATGATTTCCCAAGGGTGGCAAGGTTGTTATAAAGAAATTTCATATGAGGATGGTTTCATTGCCAGGAGCTATGGGTCACAGATCCATAGCAAAGGTATATGTTTTTAATTACTTTGTAACCCCTTCTTTTATTCATTTCGGGTGTTGTTGTTTGTTTGCTTGCTTGCTTGCTTTTTAAATAATACCTAGTCCTGGACAAATAAACCCAGTCAATTGTTTCTTAGAAATTGACAAATTACTCCTTTTAGATTGGCCAAACCTGGCAACATTATTTACATTTTTGGGCTATACTTTTCATTGGGTGTTTAAGGCCTTATAAATGGCCACAGACTAAACTTTTTAATAGTTAAAGCTAGTTGCGGCTCTTTAGGGCTTGACCTTAGGGACCTAGGGCAGGAGCCTTGACTCCCTTAGTTTTTGTGCCATTGAGTTGGCACTGACCATGCAGCGACCTATGGGAGCACAGGAAGCCTGGCCCTCTCTACCGACTCACCTCTTAAAGGATGTGTACTGGTTAGGGTTTAATGTCTGAAAACTCCATGGCATCTCTGGTCAAGAGGACAGGGAAGTTACCAGAGAGGTCCTAGTGTCTGCTGTATCCAAGCTCTCTTTAGAGGGCAAGGATCAAGATGTTGGCTATCTTTTCTGATCTCCTAAACTTTTGTATAACATATAGATAAAGTTTGAGGAAAAGAAAAAACAAACAGTTTTTAAATAACCTTAATTTTGTTAAAGAATTACTTTTTCTAAGTGATAGAAGCCTAATAAAATTAGGAAAACACAAGCAATTGCTATTTTTAGTTATTATTTTATTTATTTGTTTATTTACTTATTTATGGTCAGTGTTCATAAGTGTTCACAGGGACAGACTGATAGCACCTTAGAGATTTTTAATAAACTTTAATTATTAAACATATCATTACTAAATTCTATTCTCTACAAATCTTAGGTGACTAATCCAACTCCTTGTGACTTGGATTTAAGCTTTGTTAATATCATTTATATATTTTTATTTTGGAAAATGTAGTTATCTTTTACCATACGAATTCTTTTTTATATAAAATATTTTTAAATTGATAGCTTTTGAACATCTTTCTCAACTACTTACTGCCTTTTTTACTTAAATTATATTGAAGATTCTTTCCTTATGTATTGTTTAACTATGAAAAGTAATCTGCTTTTCTGTCCTAGGCAAGCATCTTCACTGGTTAGATTTTATAGTGAGGGAGAGACTCTTGTGTGTGTGTGTGTGTGTGTGTGTGTGTGTGTGTGCGCGCATGAATGTGCGCATGGTATTTTCACAGAGTCTAAGAATTGCAAGACTGTGCTGAGATATCATTGACCTTGATCAGTAAGCACTTTTCATAACAAATGGAGAGAAAATACACAGGGAACCAAAACTCTTCACCTGTTGGCTCTGTCTTTGCAGTTTTCGATGCAGGTTTTATTCTCCTTAGTTTTATCAGTAGACACATGAACATCCATATTTTTGTGGAGTTTATTCTCACTCCCTTTATCATCATTCTACCTATCACCGTCCCAGGTGTTGGAGTCTCAGTGTGACCCCGTTACAGCAACTGTTAGAGACTTTCCAGGCCTTGACCTTGCTTCTCTTTTACCTGTGGCTTTCTTAACTAGATTTTGGTGAGTATGCACTTGGTCTCTGAGAACAGATGTCTGAGACTAAAACATTTCTGTTCCGGAGTGGTTGATGTGCCCCATGTCAGTCTATTGGAGGAACCTGGCTTTCCCTCCCACAGCCATTGTAAGTGACAGACAGTTCAGTTGTTATAGACTCTGTAAATCTGCCATCTTCTTTTCCAAAAGTGAATTTTTCCTTGTCCTGCTTAATCTCAGTTTTCAATAGCACCAGCCTCATCAGGTCAAAATCATCAGCTAATTTCTCCAAGTGACCATTTGCAAAGTCCGAGCCACATGATATGGGCTCAGACGTTGTCAGCCTCTCTAGACCACACCGGTCTGCTTCACCTACGTCTGAGCCAACTTGGGAAAAGGGGGAAGTCTTCTCAGCCAGAGATTTCCTCGGCAACCTTGGAATATTTACTCCTTTGAAACAAAAATGTCTCAGTTTCACGAGGTCCCATTTATTAATTGTTGATCTTAGTTCCTGTGCTAGCAGGGTTCCGTTCAGAAAGCCTTTTCCTGTGCCAATGAGTTCAAGGCCATTCCCCAAGGAGAAGTGGAAAGAGTGCAAGAGCCAGAGGGGAAAGAGGACACGAAGAAAACAAGGCCTCTAAATCAGCCTGAGCGAAGCTCCTACAAACTCAGAGACAGAAGGCGCGCGCACAGAGCCTGCACCCGTCTTCACATGGCTCTCAGCGTGCGTATTAGGGCTTCCATTCTGTGTGTCTTACGGGACTGCTGAGTGTGTGACTGAGCAGGTCTCCGACCCTTGCCCTTTCTCTTGGACTATTTCCCTTCTAGGAGTTTGTCTTCTCTAACTTTGACGTGATAGTTTTGGATTGTCTTATTGTATTTTTAAAAGATGAATGAATGAAAACCTAGAACTAGGGTAAAGGTGAAGGGCTGAACTGTTACTCACACGTGCTGGGACAGGAAGCGTCAATTAAGTCCCGAAGTGGGACACTGGGTATACGAACCACTGCAGGTCAGTCCTCATGGGCTCAGGACCAACACGTAATGGACTTTGTAGCTTTTTAGTTTCGTGTTTGTGCTTTTATTTGGTTACAGTTTCGCGATATTCCTTTCATCTTGAGTGGAATTTTATTTTTGCTTTCTTGGTTTCTTGTTTTCGTGGGGGATTTTCGTGGGGGTGTTTTCGTGGGGGATTTTGTTGATATATTGGATTTTTGTTTATCTTTTGAGAAAGAACCTAAAGTCGGGTGAATAGGGAAGGGGTGGGGGTATGGAAGGAATTGAGTAAGGAAAAGGATATGATCAAAGTATAAAAAAATGAAAAAAGAAAGAGAAAAAAAAGAAAGAAAGCTTTTATCCTGTGACTGACGGATGCTGACCACAACAGCTATGTTCTATGAAAGCTTTTGGATTCGAATAAATGGCTTTATTAAGTGTGTGGCAAGCAAGATAGAGAGACCCCCCCCCGCCCTACAAATCGGGGCCTTGCAAACATTCAGTAGAAACAGACTATGAAAAAAGGTCTGGTTGAAGCAATCCGCGTTCATGCCCAAGACAGAGTCCTGGGCGGAGCTGGAGCCCCTCTGAGCAGGTTTTCAAGTAGAGGAATGATTGACAGCAGGCAGATGATTTGCGTCGTCCCAGATGAAAGCAACCGAATAGGTCAGGCAGCCAACTGGAGTACCTGATCAAGCTCTCTCTTTGCGGAAAAGATTTCCACCGGTTACTTCCAGGTCCGGGTTGCACTTCCTCTGCAAACTTTCCAGATCTTGTGCTAAACAAGAGCTTTAGAGCGACGGCTTGAGAGCGAAGCCTTTCTCTAGGAAGACTTTCACTGGGGTTGTTTTTCAGGAGTTCAATGATTTTTGCTCCGGCTGTTTTGTTTCTCGCTTTGCTCAACGTGAGAGATGTGTGGCTAGCCTGTCCCAGGAAGCGGTGCTTTGAAGAACGTTTTTGAGACTACTTGAGAGAAACAACTGGAGTCTGAATCAGGAGAGCCCACTTCACTCTCGGGGTCCGCTCTGAACAAGTTTTATAGAGCACACGACAACTTACCAACGTAATGCACATTCCAGTCCCACAAAATGAGACCTTGAGGGATCATCACAGCCAAAAGAAACCCGGGGAGACAGGACCCCTAAGTGTAATGCTGGAAGAGAAAGAGAAAGGCCAAGCTCAGGAAACTGCAGAGCCTTGTAAACACCAAGTTACAGGAGCACATCAGAGCTGGTTATTAATTGTCGCAAGTGTGCCACGTTGACGTAAGATATAAATAACAGAATAAATCTGGAGTGGGAGTGGCCACAAGGTTAGGCTATCTCCCTAATGTTTTTGTTTTTTTTAAAGCTGGGTTTTCTTTTCTTTTGCTTTCTTTGAGAATAGGATTTATCCTGGTTTATTTTCTGTTGCTGACATAAATGCCATCTCCTAAAAAAATACTTAGGCGGAGGAAGGGTTTATTTGGCATACACTTCAGGTCAGAGGCCGTCGGTGAGTAAGTCAGTCAGGAACTCAAGGAGGACAGGGGAGCAGAAAACACCGAGGAAGGCTGCTGATTGGTTCACTCACAGTCACGTGCTCTGCTAGCTTTTATATACCGCCCAGGACCCCCCTGCCTTGGGAATGGTTCTTCTCATATTGGATGGGGCCCTCCTCCATCAGTTTTCAATGGAGATGTGACTTCTAGATATTTCCCCAGGCCAATCTAATCTGGCATGCGTCTCAATCGATAGTCCCTTCTCAGGGATCCTACGCTGTTTCAAGTGAATGATTAAATCTGACTAGCATTGGCGTTTTCTCTGTTGTCTGGGCTGAGCTCAAACCTCTTAGCTTTAGTTTATCCTCCTGCCTCTTTCTCCCAAGTAACTAGGCCTATAGGACTGGATATACCACTGTGCTGACTTAAAAATGAAAACTTTT
This sequence comes from Dicrostonyx torquatus, assembly GCA_028555095.1. Classification (NCBI taxonomy): domain Eukaryota; kingdom Metazoa; phylum Chordata; class Mammalia; order Rodentia; family Cricetidae; genus Dicrostonyx; species Dicrostonyx torquatus. Next base: position 5,132,680 of record JAQHUG010000085.1, read on the forward strand.
AGGGCCTGACATGTGGTTTATTCCTATAATTCCAGTCCTAAGGAGAGTATTGGGATCACTGTGAGCCAGGGCTACAGAGTTAGACTCTCTCACAAAAATAAAACAAGACAAAACAAAGATGAAATAGAAATATAACTAAATTTAGTTATGGGAACATAACTAAAACATTTCCCACATTAGTTATGCTGCCTTTATCAATTTATTAAATACTTAATGAAGAACTAATCTGTACAATATAATATTAGTATATTAGTACAATATACTGTACAATATATATTATTTCTAATATACTGTTAGAAAATATAACTGCTTACATTCTCCTTCAAAATAACAGTCGTGGTCTTGACACAGGTCTCTGCCAGTTAGTATATTCATGGCTTTTGTGATAGCTGTATTGTTTCTGTAGTAGGACATGAACTGTTAGTCAAATGTATTTGCAGGTGGAAATGAAGAGCTTTTATTGCAATGGAATGTAGCTGTCTAATGGGCAGCATGTGTTGTAGGAGGCCACTTGTTTGTTTCCAGCTGCTCATCCCCGAAATAATCATACAGAAACCATATTATTTGCAATACTGTTTGGCCAATAGCCTAAGCGTTTTTCTGGCTAACTCATACCTTAAATTAACCCATCTCCATTAATCTGTGTATCACCATGAGGCTGGGGCTTACTGGATAAAGTTCCAGCATCTGTCTCTGGCGGGGCTACATGGCTTCTCCCTGACCCCACCTCCTTTCTCCCAGCATTCAGTTTAGTTCTCCTTGCCTAACTCTACTCTGCCCTACCAGGCCAAGCCAGTTTCTTTATTCATTAACCAATCGTATTCACAGCATACTGAGGGGAATCCCACATCAAACATGGAGGAAGAAATTGTGTGAGCAAAGTAGACATAGATTAATGATTTATTGGGTGGAGTTAAGAGTCAATAACATCTGCAACAAAAAGGCAACTTGAAATTTGTAACCCAGGGTTGGAGCTGTTCTGAGAAACAACACATGACTCACCACCATCTTATCTAGGTGTAGTCACATGGGTGGTCGCCATTATGAGCAGGGTTAAAACAAAGCCAGATGTCACGACTTCACTTCCCCCCTGACTGTCTGAGAATAACCATGTCATATAAGCCAGCCAGAAAGACAACAGGTCTCAAAAGATCCTTTAACTTGAGATAAAGATTTTTGTATAATTTCTGTCCTGTCTTAAATACCAGGTTAATAAAATATAAGATTTAAAACAATGTTTGCTCAATGAGGTATTAAAGTTGCACACCGTGACAAACTTTGTAAGAAAAATAATCTGCTTGGTATTGATTTCAGAGACACTAGATTGTCTCAATTTGGGAATTTGGTTTTGCCTTATATAGAGTGTGATTATGCTCTTTGTCGTCACTCTTGAAATGAAAGTGGTACTTTATTTTGAGAATACCAAAACACACAGTTAAGAGATTTTAAACTTTTTAAAAATAAATTTTAGAGTTTTGCAGAAAAATTTTAAAAATCCTGAATATTAAAAAAATAGGTTTTAAAATTGTTTCAGTTAGTTATGGGATATTTTAAAATTATGACTAAATACCAGAGACTGAGAAATACTGTAGCTATGCTATAGACTAATGCTACCATTGACCCTCTGACCCCAATGACCACCGAGGATCCTGGGGTATCTGTCTTGGTATCCAGTAAGTCTCTATCACCTCGGAGGGTTCTTTTCAAGTCTCTGGTGCTATTTGATCACTAGGTTTCTTCGCCAGTTTAACAGCTCTTTCTTTCGGACTGCAGCCATCTTATTAGCTCATTAGCCATTACATTAGTTAAAGTTTGTTAAAGAAAGTCTCTTGTTAAAAGAAGACAGACAGGTGTGCCTTGTTCAAAGGCTTCATATTAACAGATAAACAAGTTTCAGGTGTGTTGTCTGAGTTTTCTGTCCTGCCC
>JAQHUG010000085.1:5137480-5163527 GCA_028555095.1 Dicrostonyx torquatus
TGTGTTTTTGTCCAGCTGAAGGTCAGTATAGGACACCTTTGAAATAAGCATTTAATCAACAGTTGATCACATTCAATTCTAAATAATAGCATTTTCAGAAAAGATCATGAAGCTAATAAAGCAAATATAATCCAGGTAATGCGGTTCCCACCACGTTCTCAGACTCAGTCTCAGAATAATAATAAATTATTATTGTATTATTTTATTAATGATGTAAGAGCCAACAGTAATTAACAGAAGGGCCAAAGGCCCTGTGATTAATAATGTCTATTTTTTTAATCACGTTCAGTCTCAGTCGAAATGAAAGAATTCATCACTCTGAATCAAAGTGGTTTCTATTTTAAAAACTGCTAATTTTGAGGTGGTCTCTGGACCATTTTCTTGGGTGTTCATTGATTTTGTTTTGATGTGGGGTTTCAATTCAAACCGCCCTGCCATACCATCACAGACTTGGGCCATCTCTTCTAATTCTGAAAAATGTCTACGAATTCTTAAGAGACTTCTCCATGGCCTCCTTAAAAGTTCTTCCAATCACATAAAAAAAAAAACTCTCATCTTTGGAATGCTCATACAAATTGAACATAATTAACCTCTGGGAAAATAAGTATTTCACAGGATTCATTTTCTTCCATTCAGCCTCTCAGAATACTTTTGGAGTCTTAAGACAAGAATTAGGTTTTAGTGGCACATAGACTCACTTTTTTTGAGAAGTGGCCTCCGTGAAACATTTCTCTACATCCTTGATTCAAAGTTTCAAAATCCACAGATGTTACAATGGTACCTTCTTTGGAGGATAATCAAAGTTCACAGGTGTGGGCTGCAGTGAAAACACTATTAAGATCTGTGGCTGTTTATCACCTGTATCCCATGAACCTTCACGGCCTGAACCTATGTGGCTGCTCTGGTCACGGAGCTATCGAAAACATGGCGTCTGACCTCTTATGTCACCCAGATTACATTTTCTCCAGCACATTTTTTTTTTATATACCGAGCTAGCACAGGGCAGGAGACCTCTACAGCGCCATTGTGTGAACTCTTCCCCTGTTTATGTGATGATCCTGCCAAATACTGCAGGATGGTCTTCCAGTCCAGTGGAACTGCATTCCAACACCTTAGCACTCTGTCCCGGGCCCTGGATCCCCACCACAGCGCGTGTTCAGGAGAGACTTGCTTAGAATGACTGTGATTTCCAGTCGCTTTGTTGTGATTTTTTTTCCCCACCATGACTCAGCATTTCAGGCTTGACTAAGAGTCTTTTACAAGTGTCACTGCAGAGAATTCCTTCCTTCCCCAGCTTAGTGCACCAGCTTCTGACTATACTGAACATATTTCGCAAGTACCTCTTGCCTAAGTGTCCTGGAAGAGCCTTTCCTTGGGAGACATAACACACACGCCTGTTTACCACAGAGACAGAACCTTTACCGCATTGAAGGAATGACTGCACCCACGTTAGTGAACTAAAGAGTTTTATTGTGGCTACTAACAGAAGTGTAGCTGGAAAGGTGAGGGTTGGGTGAGGGTTACTTAGGATGACTCTAAAGCAACCATGTCACCCCAACATGACGAGTTCAACATGGGTGACCTCTCAGGATAGCTGCCTCCTCGGCACTCTCTGGATGCCAGCCAGCCAGCTTGCCAGACAGTCTCCCTCCCCAGCAATTCTTCACTAACATCCAAAGTGTGGTGGGGGAGTTTTAAGAGCCTTGAAACTTTCCCCAAAACACATGACGTTTTTTCCCTCTCCCTAAGACAGAGTCTCACGCTATTGCTCTGGTTCTCCTGGAAGTTTCTATGGAGAAGACTGGCCTAGAACCCACAGACATCTGCCTTCCAGAGTGATGGGATTAAAGGCCTGTATGCCATTCCCACCCACGTTAGGTTTCATATCTAGCGTTTCATGAGCTTCCCATTCTCTCCGGAGGTAACCTTTCACTGTGAAGAAATTACTATAGGACACTAGGAAGCCTTAAAACTGACAAGGAAGAGAATGTATGGAATTTAAGACAGTATCTTTCCATCTAGACAAAAGATAGTAAATTTATCAAAAATAATTTTTAGCTGTGATCCTCACCTTTACCAGGTGAATTCTCTTTCTGGATCTTAAACCAATTTTGTCATCCTCCTTTGGGATTTCATCCACCAATAATAAAAGTTTTCTCTCTTGTGTGTATGAAACTCACTGGCTATCTGAAAGGGCTGACATAGCGACATACAAGGTAGACAGTGGTCGAGTAAAGAAAATCGCTTAATAGAAATGGCCAAATCCGGGGCTGGAGAGATGGCTCAGTCATTAAGAACATTGCCTGCTCTTCCAAAGGTCATGAGTTCAATTCCCGGCAACCACATGGTGGCTCACAACCGTCTGTAGTGAGGTCTGATGCCTGCTTCTGGCTTGCAGACATACACACAGACAGAATATTGTATACATAATAAATAAATAAATATTAAAAAAAAGAAATGGCCAAATCCCCAGAACTCTCACTATAAAATGAATGCTTGGTTCCGACCACTATTTTAAGATCTGTGGGGACTCGCAGACGTGAGTCCTGTTGCACCTTGGCTAAAGGTCAGAGAGTGTGAGCTTATTTTTACTCTTTCAAAGGTATTGACAATAGGTGTGGCTACAGACAACAACACTGACTTAGGGTGTTGGGACTTGGCGTTGGACATTAAGATGGCCCGTGGAGGTGGATCTGCTCCACTCTGACCAAAGGTCAGAGAATTTAAGCCTATTCCTGCTCCTTCATTTTAAAATAGAAGGTTTGAGATAGAGAGTGGCTGCTTCCAGGATACTCAGTCCAGGGTGCATTCTCTGCCCAAAACGTCAATGCTCAGGAAATAATGGCTCTATGAAGTATGGAAGTAGCTGATCCGGTTGTCCCTTGTGTCATGGTAAGGCAGTCTTTTGCCTCCTCCCTCCCCCACATTTGTACTGGGGTGTGCAAGTGTATGAAAATTAAACTTGTGTGGAATTCAGTATTCACTGAGTTGCCCTCCTGGTATTATCCTGTGTCTCTGTGTTTCTTTCACATCTCTGTTCCTCCTCCCTAACGTTTCTAACCCACATGCCCCTCCCATGGAAAGCCAAGGCTGGACCGCAACAGAAGTTACCCCAAAGTGTGGCTGTTGGCAATGTTTTGAGGAAACATAAAATGAAAGTCTGGGAAGAAGTGTTATGTATGAAGCCAACATTGTCTTGGTTTCCTGGTAATGAAAACTAAAACATCAGTGGAAGACCACTCTGACAAAATGTGGGTAATACTTAATTTTATTATAGAAGATATCAATAAGTGAATCAGGATCAAGAGACATGCATGTATCAATATTAATGTGTGCCATGCAGTATTCTGTGTACTTTGAATACTTCATAGATATTATGTATATTGTATAACGTGTTCATATATGAAATGAAAAAGATTGTGTAGACACATGTACTAAATTATACATAATATAGTATATGCAGTATATATTTTAGCATGTGTGTCTAAGCAGGGAGAAAGAAAACTATGAAAAAAGATTTCCTGCTATTCCTGTAGTAAAAAAAAATACTAATTACGTTATGATAAACATTATAACATCAGTATGTTTACACCAAGAAAGTATTGATCTTAAGATATATATCATATGTATATATATACATAAATATATATATATATATAATTTGATCTTAAGATATATATTATATATATAAGATATATATATAGTGTATGTGTGTTCTGCAAAGAGGAGCATATCAATGTAAATGGAAAAATAAGAAAAAATTAAAAATTAAAAAAAAGTATTTTCTTGTTTTTAGTGCTGGCTTGGAACCCAGGGCCTCACACTGGTTGTCCGTCACTGAGCTCTAACCCCAAATACAACTTTCTTATAGAAAATTACTTCTTCTAAGACTTTTCTGGTTCAACTGAGTTTATTCAGAATTTCAAGGATTTAAAAACAATATATTTTAACCTAAAAAAAAGATACAAAGAAAACACTTATTTTTTAAGTAAATATGCCTAAAAGTAAATTGTGGCTTAGATTTGCCACCATCATTATCATCATTTGTGATCAGCTGCATTTAATTAGAGTGTCATGTTTGAGCATGAGTAGGGGATTATTTCATTGAATAGGGACAAAGTACCATGGCACATCACTGTGGGATATCCGTATCCCTCTCCCTGCCACATTTGGCTCTCAGTAACTCCTCTGGGAGGTGTGAGGTCTTATGAACCCCCACATCCATTATAGCATGCTGGCAGACCTGGTTTTCTGCAGGTCTTGTGGAGGCATCCACTGTTGCTATGAGTTCTGTGTGCGCCAGCCACGTCGTATCCATCAGATGACATTTTATAGCTCTCATTCCCATCCTCCAGCTCTGTTCTCTCTCTGCCCGTCTTTGATACACTGAGCTTTGGAGGTGGAGATGTCTCATTTAGGAAGAGGACTCCACAGCCACTTGCTGTCAGTATATTGACTAGCTATGCTTCTGTGTCCACAGTAAACAGTAGGTTACGTCATTAAAGTTAATAAGATATTTATTATGTATTTTCACTTTGAGTATTGACTTTTTAATAAGAAGTAAAATTTAATGATCAATATATTTGTTTTCAAGTAAAAAGTAAAACCATTGATATTTTTAGCTATATAATATTTTATATTAACCGAGGTTTTCCACAGAAACAGAGCTAATCAAATTTTGTAGAGTACGGGAGAAAACAGTCTTCTCTCTGTCTGTCCATTCATGTGTTGACATTTTCTGGAAGCACAAACACGCTCAGAATTAATGTTTCACCAGTTACATGGCCTTCCGCAGCCCAGGCAGTCTGTTACAAAAAATCCAGATCATGTGCTGATTTATTTGAGATGTTTAGTGTTCTTCTAATTATGGAGCTGTATAAGATTAGACTTACTAGGCAAACAGCGATCCTCTCGACAAAGAGGTGAACTAGGCTAATAGAAAAAGAAATGATTGCAAATCTCCTGGACAGGTGAGGTGCGCTCAGAGTTGGGTGACCACAGGCGATTTCTGGGTTGCATTTGTAAAGCACAGGAGGACAGGGTGATTTCACAGGGCTGGGCAGGATGCTAATGACTAACACTTTTATTGTATTTCACAGTTGGGAGGCCCGTGGAAACTCAGGAGGCTGAGTTGTAGCCATTTCTGAAATGAACAGAGATTGGTTTTCTGTTAGATAGATTTCAAGTGTTTGCATGATGACTCAGTTTACCAGGAATCTTAGGTAATTCCTGATTCCACTTAGTAATGAGGTGAACCCAGTGTTAATTAAAACCTAAAACTTAAAGTCATGTTGAAAGAATGATAAGACTAATGCTGAATTATAAATTTCACTTTAATTAGTTCTTTCCTAATTCCAGTTAATATCTGCTCCTGGTCTTTTACTGATGGATTATGTCTATAAAATAAAAGTAATTTTAAGTTTGCTTCTTGAATAGGCTATAGTTGTCATAAGAATGGTTATTTCAACTTTTTTTTCTCCTTCTAAAATGAAAGCAATAAGCAACAAGCAAAAAGATTCAATTATATTGTGATTTTTATTTCATCCATCTTCAACTGTTTCCCAGTGATTCCCAAGAGCTATAGGAATATCAGGTCCTCCCCTCTGTTACAATATTCATTTATTCATTTATTTATTTTGATTTTTGAGACAGGGTTTCTCTGTAGCTTTGGAGCCTATCCCAGGACTAGCTCTTGTAGCCCAGGCTGGTCTCGAACTCACAGAGATCCACCTGCCTCTGCCTCCCGAGTGCTGGGATTAAAGGCATGCGCCATCACAGCCCGGCCAATATTCATTTAATAAAAGAATTACTGGCAAATGTTTTAATAACTTTGAAGGATGATGGACAATCTTTTATGCTGATTTGGTCATGAGTGAAGTCAGCTAACAGCTAATGCTAAGTGTCATAGCTGGGTGATGAGATTCACATCTTTCATTTTTACCCATGTGGGTATTCTGCCTGCGTTTGTTTGTGCACTATGTGTATTCCCACAAGGGCCAGAGGCGGGTGGCTGGCTTTCGGAACCTCAAAGTCAGCCTCCATAGGCAACTCCTCCAAGTAAGGCCACACCTCCTAATCCTTCCCAAACAGTTCCACCGGCTAGAGACCAATACTCAAGTGTATGAACCCATGGAGGCCACTTTCATTCAAGCCACCACGCTCCCTTGACGTGGAGGAGGAAAAGAGGAAGACACAACAAACCTCACTGCTGTTACTGTGCCTTGCTCTCCAGCGAAGACCGTTCTTTAAAGTAGCAAGTATGCTGTTACTTCAACCTAGGCATTTTGCTTCTCTCTTAACCACAGTCTATTTTAGAGGGAGAATGTATATAATAGCAGATACATGTCCTCACTGTTGTACTGTGAGTGAAACAGACTGAGCCATAGGCATCTCCTTAGGAGAGGTGGAAATTGACCACTGTGGCCTGAAGGCTAAAATTATTCATTATAGGGAATGAATAGTCATTTCTTCACTTTTCATTTATCTCACAAACATCTCAGGCAAACAGATACCAAAGATTTAGTCATTGCAAGTAGCAGCCGTGGAATTGTTAATTACAAAGTGGCAGTTAAAGCTTTGTTTCCTTTTAAGCCCCTCCGTCTTCTTCTGGTCAAACAGCTCTGCTTAGCTTTTAACACATCTTTTAGTGTTTATTACTTGCTGTCTACATTTTTCATATTATTGGTCAAATGTTCTGTCACAATAAGAACTGTATTTTTCTCCTAAGGAACCCAAGCTCAGCATATAATGTCTGGCTTTCTGGAATTTGTAAACCCAAGCCTTAGAAAGTTTACCTGTCTGTATACTCAGCACAAGCTGGTGTTAGTGACCTCTGCTTTCTGGCACTTTACTGAGCCCTGTACAACTTCAAAACAGTCTTAACCAATCCGGCTTCCAGATTTTTAACTTCCTCTTTTCTGACAGCGACTTATGCTTCTCTTAAGGAAGTTTCTACCCAGTCTTGACTTCACAGTTCAGAGATCTAAGTTCATCAAGATGAATCTTGACCTTTCATGGGTCCTCAAAGAACCTAGTGGTCACCTCAGTTTCATCATTCATATCATCGTACTATAATTATTTTCCAATTTCTCCTTCTGTTCTAGACTTTGAGCTTCTGTGGGCCAGTGACTAGATCAGCTTTCTTTTTATCTCAATTAAACCCAAGTAAAGCATTGTTAAATGATGGGAGAATACCACTGACCTTACAAGTTCATCTCAGAACAAATAAGATAAATGTTCTAAGTGTGTAAATGGATCTGAACTATGATTGGATAAATTAATATTCAGACAACTCTTAATGCTTAGACTTGATCTACCTACGAACTCATGAAAGGAGCTAGAGCGAGGGTTCTGCACAGCCTCTACTCTACCTGCTAGGCTGTTCTCAGTCCAAGTTATCTCTGTGCTCCCAATGTCCTAATTAGTTTAAACCACGTCAATTCGTCTACAGCTCGGATGAACTGAAACGAACAAGTTAACACCCTGTAGCAAACGCGCTGTGTGGAGCCGTCGGGTAACAACATTTGCAGTGTTTGTGACAGGAGATCTGCTCTCCGGCTTTGCAGCTGTCGTGACTCTGTTATCAGCTCAGTAACACTCTGAGTCTACTCACACCATCCCACTCACGACACAAAGAGCGAAAGGAGTGCTCCCAGAATCCCTTGCCAACCATAGGTTGGAGTTAGATTCTAACTTCACGGGAGACTTACATGGCAGAGCAAACGGGGAGTAACTGTCCTCTCTGGCCTGAGCTGTGACCCTGCAGGGACAAAGGGTCTTGTGATTTTGATCACCACCCACGATGCAGGAAGCTCATATCACCAATAGTGTTTTCTTCTCTTTCCTGAATTCTGCCCTCGGGTCTTCCTGTTGGTAGCTTTTCCTGCCCAAACTGCATAAAATGGTTTCTGTTTTCCTGAGGGAAACAATTCTCACGAGTGCTTGTCACAAAACGTATGTAACGTACAACAAATTTAAAGGAACAGTGCACGGAGCAGCTGAAGCTGCCTGGAAAACTGGTGTTTCCTCCTATGTCCCTCCCTTATTATTCTTCACCCACAAACTCTCCGTCTCAGTTTTATTTTCCTCCATATACTGACATTGCTTATACTTCATGAAATTTTTAAACTGTCTATCATACTATATTTGGAGTATGAGATATATATGTACATATGTATGTGTGTATATATATATACATATATATGTATATGTACATATATATGTATATATATGCATATATATATGCATGTGTATGTGTGTGTGTGTGTGTATACATTGAGAGAACCATTGCAACAGTGGTCTTCATTGTATTGTCCCTAAGCTTCTGGGCAGTGCTTAGGTATAATTGTCATTTGATAAAGCATTAGAACAAATTAACTAACTGATGACTGGCAAGTGTTTCCCCTGTTTTCTGTTCAGTGAAAGGGTTAATAAGAAAGAGGGCTGGGAAGAAGGAACAACATGTCTATTTATTGGCCTCTTGCAATCATCATTCTACAGGTGGTATTTGAACTGAAAAGCAGAATGATCAGCCCAGAGCTGAGTATTATTTTCTTCTATTGCTTCTTTGTAAATTCCCCTGTGATCTATACTCTATGCTATCTTACTATGAATTTGATAATGACGATCAAAATGTTAGTAGAGTGAGTTACTATTCTCAACATATGAACAAATTCTGACGATGTCAAGCAATGGCAAAGAACATACATATAAGATGGAGCAGAGGTTTTGGGGTAATGGCCTGGTCTCACAGCTCATTATTAGGAAGCTGGGCTCAGCCACCATCTCCAATAGCATTAAAGAGACAAGAAACAGTGAAAGTAGAGAAAGGAGAAGTAGTCAGTTTGGTCACACCAGGAAGAGGAACCTCTGCTTACTTTTGGTGGTGCTAACAATATAGAAATGAGATTTTGTTAAAGACAAGGCAAGAGCTAATTCATAACCAAGCAGTCCTTGTCCAGGTGTGGTCCATCCTCAACCCGTCAATTTCCCAGCTCCACTCACTCCTTCCAGACAACCTTGTAAATTCTCAGAACTCTGTGGATTCTGTTTCTGGATGCAAGAGTGTCTTTTCTTATTGCCACTTTCAGCATGTCCCTTTCCCCAACATGGCGTTTCTGAGGAAATTCTAATTATTATCTCTTCACTGTTACAGGGGTCTGATAGCTGAAGGCAGGGGCGTAAAGACCTCCTTTGAAATGTCTCTCACTATGTTAGGGCAATTACAAAAGCTTCAGTTATATACAGTTGTGATGAAAACAATGACGAAAGCTCAGTAAATAGTTAATATCGCCTGTGAAAGAAATAGAATTTAGTATTCATGTTTAATAAAACTACCTAAGTATTTAAATGATCCTTTACATGAAGCTGCTACAATTACACCCTTTGATAAGATTTACCAAGACATATAGTCAATGACATTAGTCCCTATAATCTAATGCATTTTCTGAAATCAAAGTTCTTGAAATGGATCAAAGGAAATTAAAAGGCATGCAGGCAAACTTTTCATCTGTAATTGTGTCTCGTATGTCACATTTGATTTAGCTTTTAGCTTGTCTTAGACTGTCTTTAATAAACAGAAATTCTAAAATTAAAAATTGACACAGTTCATCAGCTCATTACTTTGCCTCTAAGCAATTTCCTGTTTACTCAGAAAAATGTAAATGTCCTAGATACGCAAAGGAATTTCATTTGACTGTAAAGAGAAGTGAATTTATGAAATTTGCAAGAATGTGCATCCATCTGGAAAAAATTACATTAAGCGAGGTCATCTAGATTCATAAAGACAAAACATGATATTTTTTCACATAAATCCTAACTTTTAATATTCGTGTCTTAGCTGTTTTTCTTTGGCCATGAAGAGACACCACGACCAAGTAAGATTACAGAAGAAAGAGTTCCTGGGCTTAGAGTTTCAGAGGGTGAGCCCACGACCATCCTGGCATGGTGGACATTGCGGCAGCAGGCAGGTATGGCTCCGGGGCCAGGGTTGAGAGATTACACCTTGAGACAACAACCAAGAGGAAGAAAGTCTGCAGTGGGCAGGGAAAGGGAGACTGGGAAAGGTGTGGGCTTTAGACAGCTCACCCCAGCTGCACACTTTCTCTAACAAGGCCACACCTCCCAATCCTTCCCAAAAAGTTCCAGCCGGAGAACAAGCATTCAAATAAGTGAATGGGGCCCATTCATATTCAAGACACCACAGTACGTTAGTAAATGAGAGAGAGCAAAGGCTGCAAAATCAGAGTGTGGTCCTTGGGGTATGAGGAAAAGGCATGAGGTGTGGGGGAAGCAGTGGTCTATAGGAAAAAGAGTTTAGGGTGTGGGGGGAAAGTGCAGGTGGGCTAAAGGTTGTGTGTGACGTAAAATCAGAGAAGGGGGTACTGGAGGCAGGAAGGTACCTGGGTGTGGGGGAAGAAGTAAGGAAAAGAAAGAACAAGTCTGTCTGAAACATGCCATAATGGACCTAATTCTCTGTATGGTAACAGAGCTACTTTAAACTGAATGAAAACTTAGTCTTCCTGTTTGATGTTCTCTTTGCTCTCTGTCCTGTACCATGGCTTTCTGCGAGAAATAGAAATTCTCTTTCAGTAACGCAGGCTCTATCAAGTCTTTAAAAATAATCTTGGGGTTGTATTTTATTGTTTACATTTAATTTAATAAAATTTTGAGAGTTTCACACATGAGTGCTGCATCCCTTCTGCCCCACACTCTGCCCCTCTAACTCCTTCTATGTCCCTCTTCTTCCCTCTCATCCTCGTGGTGTTTTCTTTAATAATTATTCTGACAGGTGTTGAGTATGCGTCAGTTTCCAGTGCGTTAATGTCCAAGCCACCTGCTCTCCAATTGCTGAAGGTCAGTTTGCTGTACAGAAAATTCTATTCCGCCAGTTCTTTTCTTTCATCGCTTTCTGGGTTTTTTAATACCCTGGTCCGTTTGCTCGCACCTTTTAAGAAGTCAGCAAGGTTGGATGTTGGTCTCTGCTGTGCTGCTCTGATGGGCCTGCTTCTTGCTGGGTCTAACATTTCATTCTCTCTGCCGTAGTCGGTTGAACCAAGAATCTGAGGGGACTTTAGAACCTTAGCTATTTCCTGAACATGGCTGACATAAACCCAGGACCTGGTAGGCAGAAACAGGGTCAGGAGTTCATCTTTGACTACATAGTAAGTTGAGTTTAAGGACAGCATGGATGACATGAAAACCTGTCTTAAGAAAAACTTAAAAATTGCTAGAATTCTTGGGCTAGTCAGAGGATACACTACTGACCTACATTCTGGAAATCCCAGGTGTTGTCTCATAGAGTATACTGACTTTCTTTCCATCTCTTTTCTTTCCTTGCAGTACACTTTATATATTTTATCCATTTTTTTCTATTTTCATCTTGCTCTTTGTTTTAATTCAGACTATTCCTTTAGATCTATTTCTGAGTTAAAATGAATGCTATCTTCAATTTTCTCTATTTTGCAGTTCAACTCATGAGATTTTGTTTTCGATTATTGTACTTTTTTCCATGGAGATTCTTTTGGATTCTGGTTTCAGGCTGGTTACCTTTTATATTTTATTGTTTTCCCTACATCACCAATATACTTGACTTTTTAATATATGAAAACGATTACTTTATATTCTATTTTGGCTAGTGATCTTGTTTGGTTCTCTAATGTGCCCACAGTCTTACAGATGTTAAAGGCTGGGGCTCTGGCCTGTGGTGCTACTGGGAACTGGGAAGCTTGTGGTTCACAGGACCTACTGAAAGTTCAAGGGATGACTAAGAGTGCACGTTCATTTCTCTGTGCTCCTGATGTAGATGTGTTGTGACTAGCTCTCTCTGCCTTCACTCCCTGCAAAGGTAGGCTGTCCTCCATTTTTTTTTCAATTTTGTCTTTATGTATGCATGTATGTGTTTGACACTATGTGTAAGTTTGTGTTGAGAAAGGGTGTCGAATTCCCTGGAACTGCAGTTGCAGGTTGTGAGCCACCCAGTGATGGTCACGGGAATTGAACTCGGGTCCTCTGGAAGGCCAGCAAGAGTTTGGAACTGCGGAGCCATTTCTACAGCCCCTCACCTTGGAGTTTTAACATTAAACTCTTTTGTCTGGTAAGCTGCATTTTGTCAGGGTACTTTCTCGCAGAAACGCCATTGGAACTAGGGCCCTCTCCCATTGCAGCTCGCTTTCTCGAGAGTCCATCTATAAAGATTATCCGAGGCCTCTCTTTAAAGTGGATTTCCTCAGCGAAGATTTGTGTTCGCCTCCGCGGAACTCCTGGAGCTGTCGCAGCCCATGCTCCCTTTAAGGATTCTGCCTGACGTCTCCAAGCTACAGAACTGGTGCTGATCCAGCCCAGTGGAAGTACATCCAGGCTCGAGGTCGGAAACTCGCCAGAAGGAGATGTTTCTCTCCTGTTCTTTTCCAAGCCACAAAGACACAGCGTTTTGGGTGAAAATACTCCCCCATCTCCTCACCCCATGTGGCTCCTACCGGTGTGCTGTGGTTACCTGGGAGTGGCTAATCGTCTCCCTGTCTCTTCTGGCCAATCTCCAGGCCTTAGCCAACCAGGCCCAGGCAGTGACTTAGGGGACCTTGTGTGTGGTGGATGGACACTGGCTCTCCAGTGGTTCCCTTCTTTCTCCCAGAATCTAGTCTCTTCTTCTTCTGGACACACGGCCTGGCTAAACCTCAAAACCAAATGCAGCTTTTATCTGACGTCCTTCGGATTTGCTTTGGGAAAGGCTTTTGCTTATATGTATTCCGCCACGTTGCAAAGCAGAGGATCTTCCCTTTAAAATCAGGGCAAAATAGACCTCTCTAGGAAATAGTCAGGAAGACATGTGGTGAGATGCTCTTTCCCGTAGGTAATATTGTCAGCTGTTTAAGCATTTTCATAAACAGGAGCACAGCAGTCATAACTGTCATTTCCATAAGATGAGATTCTAACAACTCTGCACAATTTGCCTTTGTTAATGTCAAAACAGAGTGCTCTTTTCTGGGAGGGAGGCTTGAATCACTTTCTTTATTTTTTTCAGCCATGGTGCATGACGTGCATTTTGGTCCTGTCCTTGCGGCGGCCACTGGGATTCCCCGACTCATTTTGGATCCTTATCCAGTCCGAGACCCAGAGGAAGGAGCACACCTGAAACACAGGTATGAAGATGAAAGAAACACCCTGGTTTCTAAAGGAGACTCACCAGCAGAATTAATACTTGTTCATCCGGTGTTTCTGAATGATTCCAACTGTCTCATTGATAAAAAAAATACTGTAGGTTAGTGTGCACTCTGTAGGAATAATGAAAATAACCATCCCTCACTCCTGCAGAGTGCTCATAATTCCTGTAGAGTGCTCATAACAGCTACGCTACTTTCTCAGACCATATATTATCACTCTAAAAGTATAATTCAAGAGAGACAAAGCTTTGCCTGTTACCATATTGAAATGAGAGGACCTTTAACTGACTCACACATGCTTTGATTCTTCTCCCCACCCTCTCAACAGTTACAGATTAGTCTTTCTGTGCCGGAAGGAAGTCCCTTGTGACTTTGGGATATTTTCTGTAAGTGTGAGGAGGGGCCATAAGGTTCACTACTGGGTGACTGAGAGAAAAGTGGTTACAGGAGAAACTATAAACATACAAGCACATATGAACACACCACAAGATGTAGGTGGATGCAGACTGAACTGATTCAGTTTGGTGTCATGCGAATTTTGTCCGCACAACTAAAACAGAATGATTCAATGGTATGGTTGGAAGTCGGTTGGGACCACTTGGAGCCCTGGCCTCCAGCTGCTCTTCCCTGCTAGAGATCTTTACCTCTGATTCGAGTTACTGAAAGCTGTGTCAAAGTTGTTTACCAGCTCTGCTTCACGAGCGAGCATGTGTTGCCTTGGCCTTGAGGATTAGAGGATGAGATTTTCGCCTGTTGGCCCACCTGACTGTTGGGTATATAAGCCTCCATGGTGCTACTGAATAAAGGGCTTCTTACCAGTGACTAGAGGTCCGTGTTGCTGTCTGTCTGTCTCTGTCACTTTGTGTGTTTCAACCTCCAGCCCCTTGCCCGAAGCTCGTGAATTGTATGGTAGCGCATAGAGCGCAGACAGGCGTTGTGCGCAGCAGTTGAGAGTCTCCAGCAGAGGATCCGCATTGGGTAGCTCTCATTGGGTACCTCCCGTAGCTATACCTCCAAAGGGTCTGACACCCACTTCTGTCCCCCACAGACATTTACTGAGACACCACCACACAGCACAAACATAAATAAAAATAAATTTTTCAAGTGTGGGGATATAACTCAGTAGTAAAGCATTTGCCTAGAAGTTGTAATGCCCTAGATTTGATCCCCAGAAGAGAATAATCAATGCTTAGAGATAGCCACATTTCAGATTTTCAAATTTCAGGACATGTATCCTAAAGTGATACTGTAAAAACTGTAATTTTTATTATTTTTTTGTTTTCCTTTCTAGAGTGTTTAGGATCTATCCCAAGACCTTTCTTACACATGCTAGATAGGTGATCTGTTCCTGAGCTATATCCTGAGTTTGGAGCTATGGCTTTAAACTCTATTTCCATCCAGCTATTCAAGAAACTCTTCAAGTGGCAGCCAGCTCCACCACTAAGGAGACCCTTGGGAGCCACCATCTCAGGATATTTGGGATAATTACGTGTTTGATGTCTAGAAACAGAGAATGCAAAGAATGTTCAACTAACATAAGCTAACATCAGCTAACCTAAACAGACATGTATTTAATCAACAAACTTTAAAACAAGTCTTTCCAAGAAAGAAAGTGGGAATGACAACTTTTATGAAATTTGAAAATCTGGGCCCAAGCATCCTGAGCTTCTCTGCACCTGAGTGCTCTTTCTCCCCTCACCTGAGTGCTCTTTCTCCCCGTAGTCTGCTGCGTTCTCTCACAGTGATCTGCCTGCTTGCTTCAGTAATCCACTTTTCTCCTTTCCTCCTTCTCCATGTTTCTCCTCCTTCATTCCATTAAGGAATGAACATAAACACTCTCTTCGGCTCAGGAACGGGAGGCGTCATTTCACGACTCGTTGGTCATGTTGTTTCGGATGAGGGTGGCGCAGAGTCGCATGGACATATGGCAGAACGAACCTCTTCATCTCATGGCCAGGAAGGGAGAGGGAAGAGAAAGGGCTGGGTTTCCCACTACCTTCTTGGAGGATACTCATACAGTGACCTAAATGGATACGTCATTAAGCCCCTCCTACTGATGATTCTACTACTTCTCAACAGTACCACCCTGGAGACCAGACCTTGAACACATGGGCCTTTTTAGAGGATCCAAAGTATACAGTATCATTCAACATGAACAATTCCATTTTCCTGTCAAGGTTTGATTCGTGCTATGCACTGTTCGCTTGGTAGCTCTAACTAACAGCAAGCAAAGAAATGGTGAAATTAGACAGTAGGAACTATTGTCACTGTGGCTCTGGCCTCTGACATAAAGTGATCTTCATTGTGCCCCTGCCTAAGAACCTTCTTGGTTCAGTGATTTTTCTGTCTTGTAAGTCAGTCATCAAAATTATCTACAGATGTTTGTCAAGGTACAAGTTCCCAGTGCCTACAACTTTAAAAAGATTTATTGAGTCTGACTTGGGACTTTTATTCTGATACTTTATAAGAGCTCCTCAAAATCACCTACCTAGATGATCACTCTTCTTAGACTTCTTGACTTTGAGCCCTGATTTTCCCACTTGCTGACTGTGTGATCGGGAAAAAAGATACTCAATATCCCTATATCTCCGTTTTTCCAAAGGTGACATCATAATATGACTATGGTTTACCAAAATTAAATATGTACAGATCTTTCATATTAATCCAGTTATGTATATAAATAGTACCTGGCTTTATTAAGGCCTGCATTTAATTAACATCCTATAATATCAATCAGCTGGTGTGATTCTTTTAACAATTAAAATGTTAGAACTGTGGCAAAAAATACCATTTGTTCATTATTTTGCTAATCTCTTTATTGGAAGCTGGCATTGATTTCTATTTAGAAAATAGAAAAGTCAACCGGGTGGTGGTGGCGCACACCTTTAATCCCAGCACTCAGGAGGCAGAGGCAGGTGGATCTCTGTGAGTTTGAGACCAGCCTGGTCTACAAGAGCTAGTTCCAGTGCAGGCTCCAAAGCCACAGAGAAACCCTGCCTCAAAAAGCCAACAAGAAAAAAGAAAGAAAATAGAAAATTCAAGAGTAGAATATAGAGTTCAGTGGATGAGCACTTGCCTTGTGTGCATGAGACTTTGAGATTCATCCTCAGCACCATAAAAACAAATAAGGACTAGAGAGATGGATCAGTAGCTAAGAGTGTGGCAAAGGATCCGTTTCTATTCCCAATAACAACATGATGGCTCACAACCATATGTAACTCCAGTTCTAGGAGATCCAATGTCCTCTTCTTACCTCCAAGGCACTAAGTGTGCATGTGGTGCATATATGCATGTGTGGCTAAAATACTCACAAAAATTCAATAAATAAATATAATTAAGAATAAATCAATACACAAATAAAATAAAGCTGAAGTATGTCTGTGTATGTGTGAGGAAAGAGAGAGATTCAAGCACAACAAAATATAAATCTATCTTCAGACGTTCAATCATTTTAGGGAGCCTTGAGTCCCCATGAAAATATAAGGCTGTGTAAGAGACACCAAACTAGAAGGGAAAACAGTATTATTGAAAAGTAAGAAGGTTATAGGAAGCCCACTTAAATTAAGACCCTATTTATAACTATCCACTTATAGATTCTTTTTAATTCATAACTTACTTTGCTACATTCTTGTCAAATTTTATTTGTGGGGAATATCTTATGCGAAAATATTGCAAGTGCCTCAAGACAAATTTCAAATTTGGATTTTTACATTACTCATGAACACACACCCCTTACTCCTCTGTCAATCAGTGTGTATAGCCTACATCTGAGTTTCAATGCAGTTTAAGTTGGCCTCATATAGTGGGCCTCAAGCAACATTAAGACTGTCAGATTCTATAACATACTTCCTCTCAAACCCATGCACACTGTGGAAGACTGTGTCTATGTAATCTATTGGGCTCAAAAATAAATCGGCCAATGTGACTATGACTTTAAGATAAACATATACAGAGTTTTTATGTTAGTATGTTGAGTTCACTTCCCAGTTTCAGAATTGGTGTGATACTTAGGTCTCGTGAAAGTCAAAAAGACTAGGTTTTCCGGGACAAAGGATACAGTGCGTCCTTTAAGATGTGAATAGTGGGGCTTAAAAGATGCCTCAGCAGACAGAAGTGCTTACTGGCCTGGAGAGATGGCTGGAGGAGGTTAAGAATATTGCAACCATGAGGACATGGGTTCAAATCCTGGGAACCCACACATGAGAGCATAAACAGGGCTCCCATTGCAGTTTCTTGGCCACTGACTTAGCTTCAGTGTCTGTGATAGACCTTACTTCAATGAAATAAATTAGGCAAGAACAGAACAGAGTACCTGAGAGGTTCCTCTGGCCTCTGTAGACACGCATGTATATCACACACAAATATTACACATCTCTCTGTTGACTGAGATTTCTGTCCCGCCTGGTCCTGCAGTCATTCAGTCCCAAAAAAGAACACAGAGGTCTACATCAATTATAAACTGATTGGTCCAGTATCTCAGGCTGTTCTTATTAACTAATTCTTATAACTTATATTAGCCCATAATTTTTATCCATGTTGGCCACGAGGCCGGTGAGGCAGTCATATCTTGCTTCCTCTGCGGCTGGGTCAAGACTGGAGACTGAATGTCCCTCTTCCCAGAATTCTCCTGTTCTCATTGCCCCGCCTCTACTTCCTGCCTGGCTACTGGCCAATCAGTATTTTATTAAAAATAATATAAGAGACAGGGTACAGACCACTGTCCCATAGCATCTCTGTCTTTCGCTCTTTCTCTCTCTCTCTCTCTACACACACACACACACACACACACACACACACACTCTAAAAACATGAACAGACTAAGAATTTCTTAAATTATTTCCAAGTCACTTAGCAGTCCTTGTTATAGACTGCTACTTTCTCATATGCTCCAACAAAGTACTCAGGCTGCACCTTCAAGAAAGACTGCTGAGAAATTGCTGCTCAACCAGCAACATCATTATTCCCAAACATCGATGCTGGGCACCACGGCTGAGCTCTCTACCGCTGTGTAGAGGAGTGTTGCTCTCTGAAATTCCCAAAACACTTCACGCGCTTCCATCTCCATACCCAGTCCGGGCTCATGTTTGTGTCCACGGTCCACTCCTCATGACCATGTATAGTCTCTAACGTGACAAGTCTTTATTCCGCCATGAGTCTTACCTGAGATCCCTACCGGTATTTACACTTGTATTTCTTTTGAAAGCGTTCGTAACAAACTCTAGCTTTTCAAAAGCTGACTTTACCAAATCCAGCCTCTGCTATTGCACAGGTCCAAAGACACATTTTTAGGTCTTTGTTCAATTACTGCCCACTTCCCACACTATCAAAATTCTCTGTGAATTTCCTCTTTGTTCCCATGATGCAGAACTCCTCATAGTACTTTTAGAAGCCTGGGCTTCTTAACTTACAGAAGTATGAACTGAGTTTGACTAGAATGAGACCAGGGTGACAGTGGAGCTGCTTTCTTTTCTGGGCAATCTAAGGTAAAATAATCTCCCCTCATCTCTGTGCAGGGGCAGCAAGCGTTCTGGCTCCCTTCCATCCTCAGGGCTGGAAACTGCGCAGGAAGCCTCTCTTCCATCGGTTCATTCCCGCCACCTGACTCTCGCACTGGCCTTCCTGCCTCCTGTCTTTTGAAAAGATTTGCATAATTACACTGGGTCCATACAGATATTGTGGCATAATTTCATCTGCAACCTCTGTTTCCCTTTCATTTCATTTGTATTTTTAAAATAAAATCCTTCTCGTGGTCTTTTCTGGTTCAACAAGAGAAATTACAGAAACTCATAGCAATCCTGGGAGATTTAATAGTGCATTTTCAAATAAATAGTGGATGGCAAGAAGTCAGAGAGGAAATTTTAAAATCCTATAATCAAATGAAAATAAAAATGCAACCTAACTGAATCTCTGGGACACCGCCAAGTCAGTACTGAGTGGAGCTTTAATGGTTATAAGTGCTCATACCAAAAAAAATTAGGAATTTCAAATAAACAACCTAATGATACAGCTTGAGGCTCCTTAAAAGCAACAGGAAATCAACCCCAGACTGGCAAAAATAACAGATTAGGGAAGAAATTAATGACATGGAGACCAAAAGAACAACACACAAAGTCAACCAGACAAGAGTAGGTGCTTTGCAAAAGTTCCCGAGATTGGCAGACCATTAGCCAGCCTGTCAAGAAAGAGGAAGAAGGCAGAAACCTCGGAGATGAAAATGGTCTCCTTAGAACAGACTCCAGTGAAAGCAGACCCTCAGGAGAAGCCTAGAAAAAAAAAAACTGATGAGTTTTTAAACGCATATAATCTCTCAAAATTAAAGTCAGAAGACAAAAATAGTTATAAATAGACCCATACAATCAATGAGAGAGAGAAATGTCCCTCACAGGAAAGCCCAGCACCAGACCGATTCACCTGGGTTCCACAACCCTGTCTTTTCTTAAATCTTAACGTTTTTTCTTTAAAACTTCACCACAAAGGGTTTGGAGACAAAAGAGAATGCAGCAAAGTTAACCAAACCAGAGGCTTCAGAATGAAGTGCCCTAGGGTTAGAACCGCAGTTGGAACTGAAGCTGTACACCGACTGGGTCTTAACTTCTCACCGTGGAATCTGTGTTTATGTATAGATTGCTTTGTATTGGGTTTCTTCGCCTTACTTACATTTCCTGACAGGGCCAAGGCTTGCAGTGAGAAACTGTCTTTGGCAGCATTTCAGACTTCCCTGTGCTCAACAGAGTGAAGACTTTAGGACATGACACTCAGGGGTCAGAACAGACCTGAAGGTGTAGTTCCCTTCAAATGTCACTAGCTGCTCGGCAGACAATGTCTCTGAAAGGAGGCAGTATGGGAAAGACTGATGTCAGTGTAGCAGGGTAGCATCAAGAGTCCTTATATGGCCCTCACAGCCCAGCGGAGACACGCTCCGGTGCCCTACACTTTCCTTCACCCACCTTCAGCTTCTGCCCTGTGTGGTCAGGCTTATTCCTCTCCCACCTGATCATGGGCCTTTGTTCTGTTTCTTCTGTTAGGACCAAGCTGTCCCTTCCACCATCTTTTTCCAAATATGAGGGACTCTTAGATCCAACACGGACACCTTCCTTTAGGAACATTTTTATCTGTCACAGACATGCTCCTCCTGTGGACGTTCATATAATTTAATTACTTTAAAACTAAGAGGTCTGGCTCCTTTTCATTATGAGATTTATTTTTGTATCCTTTTGGGTCTCTTTTTTTTTTTTTGGTTTTTCGGGACAGGGTTTCTCTGTGGCTTTGGAGCCTGTCCTGGAACTAGCTCTTGTAGACCAGGCTGCTCTCATCCTTTTGGGTCTTCAGTTCAAAGTAGTCCGAGGATAGATTTTTCTACTTATCTAAGAGAGCATCGCTGGTTAATTTAACAATAAGGGAAGTGTATGATATAGCGAGGAAACAATAACAAAGCCTGAGCCATGACCAGCACTGGGGCTCTGAGGTTTAGCTGGATCTTAGGGCCACAATTCCCCTGGTTCCCCTAGTTGTGCTGGTATTTCCGGCTAATTCTGTTTCTTTCCGCTTCTATCCCTTCGTTATGCCCATTCTTCTGATGTTTGCTATGTGGTAGGCAAACCTAGGAGCCTCAGTGGGATCCAAGTAGATGGTGAAGTCAGGAAGCAGGTATGTCAAGAGACACTCAGATACTATCTGTCTCAGAGTTCTTCCCGTTGAAGGACTGAGAAGACACCAGAAGTAATTCGATAGTGTGTGTGTGTGTGTGTGTGTGTGTGTGTGTGTGTGTGTGTGTGGTGATTTAAAAAAGCACAAGAATAGCTATGCACACATTCGCGTGGAAATAGAATTGTGTAGTGAACCAAATAGAGGCAAGACCTTATTCAAAAGAAATTACATTTCTGTGACCACAACATTATCTTTACAAGGAGGAGATTGGCCTCAAACCTAAGAACCAGGCCACCAAAGCCAAGCAAAGAGAGAGAAACTTCCCCACAAAAAGAGTTAAGTTTAGAATTACAGAAACTACAGTTGCTCTGTACCAGCCAGTACCAGAGAGGATGTTTTCGTTGTTTTTAATGTGCCAACTTTTCCTAGAGTCTCTCCTTTGTTTGCTTTTCCTTGTAGCCTTCCCTGGTGTGTGTGTGTGTGTGTGTGTGTGTGTGTGTGTGTGTGTGTGTGTGTGTGTCTTTAGTAGTTTGGAGGATGGCGATTGGGCGGGGAGCAGGACTCAGTTCTCCAGCTGAGCCTGGGAAGAGTGGGAGGGACTCAGAGCAGAGGGTTTCTCACACCGCAGCCTTCCAGGCAGTCTTCCTCCAGTGTCTGCCAGTCGGATCCCAAGACTAAGAGCACAGCAGTGCACAGCCTGGAGAGTCAGCAGAGCTAGGACACCTGCGGCGCGGTGCCCCGGTGGTCCTGACCTCGCGTGACCGCACCATGGTGGGTTTGCGCCGCGGACTTGCTTTTCTAATATTTGGGGGCTGGAGAAAGGGAAGAGGCATGTCACTGAGACGTGAAAGACACGGGAGAACCCTTTGGGTCCTGACAGGGAGAAACAAAGGCGAGGAGTAACTGTTTCGAGTAACGTAGGCACCGGGCGCTGGGGGTGTTCCGTGGGTCCCGCCGCGCCCATGGAGCCGGTTGACAGAATGCACCGGGTGTGTTCGGCGTTGCAGAGAAGAGTCCCCGGGGAACCTGCGCGAGGACAGACAGGTGCGACGCCAGCGTCACCTCTCTGTCCACCGCCCGTGCTGCCGCCCTCTGTGCGGTTGTGCCGTGCGGGGAGTGCTGGGCAGCTACCTCGGTCCCCAGGTCTGGAAGCCACTGAGTAAGTGCTCGAGGCGCCCTTGCTGGCCAGGCCGGGGCTCACCGGGCACGCCGCCCTCTGCCGAGCCCTGGCCCAGTCCTTTCTCACGCCCTCCCGGGATCCTGCCCAGCCCTCGGAAGCAAGATCACGGTTCCCACGCTAGGGGAGAAGCGAGGAAGGGACTCCCGGGCGTGATTGGGAGTGTCCACGGGAGCAGCTCTGGCTGGCGCTGTGGGCTCTCAGTGGGGATGTGTCAGGCGTGGGCGACTGTCTTTCACGCCCGGCCGCCAGCCCTGAGAAACTGTGTGGCCTCCCTCACCAAGTAGCAACGCGGGGACCTATAGCCTCCAGCTTGTGGCCTCACCCGGGCTTTCCTTCCCCAGGGTGGACAAGCAGCTCAAAACCTCAGAGAATGCAAACTGCAAACTTCCAGCCGCTCCTGGGGACGCAGCCAAGTGTGCCTTGCATGCAGAGTGAGCGAGCCTGACTGCTCATTAGCCCGCCTTTCTCTTGTTATGACTGCGACACGCTGGAAGGGAAGGCAATGTCCCGGCCGGGCGTCTCAACAGTCTCCTGGGCCTAGCTGAGTGGACAGCCTGTCCTGGGTTCTCAGTGCTGCCCCTGAGTGACTCTGGTGTGATGGACTGCCTCGCACTGTGGTCACGTGGTTCTAGGGTACACGTTTCCTGAACCTTTCTTTTGCTTTCTGGGGGTCACAGCGTTTGTCCCTTCGTCCTTAATGTGATAAAGAGTTTATGTCTTCTGAAGTAAGCCAGAGGGTTGGTTGTTCAGCCCACTCCCCGAAGTAGTTGGTTGCATCTTGGCTTCCAACATATTGAAACCTGGCTGGGTTTAAAGGAATATAAATTACCTTCATTACCATTTTCGTGGCGGGTTTCTTAGGATCCGCCCCCAACAATGTTTCTTGTCTGTATTCAGACTAACTCTGGGCTTGGCGTTCACCCTCCTGCTGCGTGCACGTTGAGGCACTTAAAGATAAGCAATTATGTCTCTCGGTTCCTCATAATGTATGCGCAGTCTGTTGCTTTTCCTAAACTGGAGATGTTGTTTTTCTTCAGGAAGGTTCGCATCAGGTACCCTATTGTGAAGGGCACTGGCGAGCAAGGGGAGGCAAAGGATGACGTCATGACACTGTCTAGAGTTCCGAAGCTACTATGGGTCGTTGTTTTTGTTCAGCTAGTAAGGGGTCTTGTAGTCTCAGAAACTAGAAGCAGGTGTTTGAGCTGTTGCGTTTTTAGGGAGATAGAATGAACTCAGATGTACCGAGAAATTTGCGACCCATTAGGAAAATGAGGACCAGAGTTAAGCCGACATTTTCTGGTTGAAATCCTAGCCTGTGTACAAAAACGTTTGCAGAAAGCCTAGCAGACTATGTCAGGAATAGCACTGCAATAGTTAAATAGCTCAAATGCACGTGAGGTGTCAGAGGGAGAAGAATCTGCGTACACTACCTGAGGAAAAGCAAACCTGGGAGACCACAATGGAAATTAGGATGGAGTTTCCTCAAAATATTTAAAAATAGAAATAACCACTTGATTGAGCTATATAGACCCAGGTCTATACAGGAAAGGTTTTGGGTGAGCACACAACAGGGACATTTGGGACAAAAGCCAAGATATGGAACCAGTCTAGTGCCCAGCAACCAATCAATGGATAAAAACAATGTGGCAATACCCACGACGGATATATACACATTCACAGAGGAATCAGATTTTGACATGTGCAGGGAAATGGATAGAACTGGACACCATTCACAGAAAACAAAACAGACAAAAGGCATTTTTCTCATATCTGAAATCTAGTCATATGTATATTTTTATATATAAAACTCTATATATGAAAGAACTATGAGGAGGGGGAGAAGTGAGCCAACAAGAGGAAGGATGGGGGCAAAGAAGAACACATTGGCACATAAAATATAAAAACAAGGAGAAACTATCTTGGGGAAAGAGAGGTAAACAAGGTGGGGAAGGCAGGGAAGCAAACCAAAACAATGTAGGGTATAATATTGCATATACTTGAAAATGTCACAACGATATCCCCTACTTTGTATACCAAATAAAATAAAAGAAGAAAAGTTTATATGAAGTAGACGCAAGCCCATTATTAAGTGCATCCCTTGCAATCATGAGTACTATGGAAATTATTTAATAGAAGTCTGAGCTGCATAGATGGGTGCATTTCGTTTCTGCTTGCACGATTAGATCTCTTCAGTTATTATAGAAAATAAAATACAATTCCCTTGTCAAAATCAACCTGAAATCTAAAGTAATTCTGTTTCATATGGTGTCCCATGGCGTGTAAACAGCTGCAGAGAGACCCCTTTATACATTTTCAGGCATAATATATGTTTATCTTCTGCCATTTGAGAACGAGGGAGGAAATGTGAGGTTATGATTTATATCCAGCAATAGGAAAGAATTCATAATATTTAGTGCTGGTGTCTCATAACTATGGCTTATTAGATCATCTTGTCTCAAGACATTCTGGAAAGTTGTCTTAATTTGTTGACGTCATTGCAAGCTTAAGTAACGACACTGAAATTATGCTGTTATGAGTAATGTATCGGTGGAATACCCAGAGCATTAAATTTTCAATGATTTGTCAGAGATATCTTCAGACTTAAAAAAAAAAAACTATTCTACTGAACAATTAAAATCACGTAACATTTTGTCAGAAACAGTGGAAGAAACACCAGTCCTCTTTTTTACTGGCACTAGTGCGGATGTGGGAGAGGGGAGAGACTGATTTTGTTTGGAAGTTATTTTAAGAAACTTGATATGTTTCTCAAGTCTCTAATTAATCTTTAAAAAAAACAACAACACCAAATTAGCTTTAAGAACGAGTCTCCTTAAGTGAGAGGAACTGAAGAGCAGAGTAATATTTAGACAAACAAGCCAAAATCTGTTGTTGATGATGGTGGGGGGAATGGTAGGACGTAGCATGTTGGAATTACTTTCGATGTCAGATTCACAAGGAAGTCGTTGGCTTTCCTTGTTTGCTTTGAGAGGATATTCAACTTTTAACGAACTATATTTATGCTACTTGACTAGGACTTGACTAGGACCCAAGAGACTTTCCTTAGGCATCCCATTGATTCCGTGTCCGCACATTTGCAGAAGGAATTGTCTCTTTCCCAAGCCTCCATTATGACAGTGGCTGTCCTTTCTGGGCCATATAGGTCTATCCTCTGGGCAGCAGTTTCCCTGCCCATCTTACCCTGGCACAAGAGCTTTCGCATGCATTGGTGGTTGAGTGTCTTTGAAAGAGTCGACTTATTGGAAGCTGGGGTGCTTTCTTGTCCATCTTGTTTTGATGACTCATTTTCTTTACACTATCTTGTTTCACGCACTCATTTGGTGGGTGTGTGCCTGTGCATCTGTGTGTGTGTGTGTGTGTGTGTGTGTGTGTGTGTGGGTATGCATAGACCACAGCATACATGTAGAGGTCAGAGGACAAGCTTTCCGCGCATGCTTACCTCCGAATGTGTGTGTCTCAGGGGTTAAACTCCGCCCCTCAGTTGTTCAGTTGAGAATCTTTACCTACTGACTCGCCTCATGAGCTCTCTTATTCGTCTGCTTTCTTCAAAACCATTCTGAAATACTCTACCTGTTTCATATATCTAGGCCAGTAGGTATCCACTTCCTCCAGTCTAGAGAGTTTACAGAAAACAAAACACAATTGTTTTGGAGGACTGGTGAGAAGAGATTGGGGCCAGGGGTACCTTCAGCGTACCATGAGAGAATAATGCTGATTAAAACTGCGGAGGCTCTAGGGCATGATTTTATTTTTTGCCACAGAAATGTGGCTGCTGGTGCCTGTGGTTACTAAAGTCCCTAGCCCAGCATGCTTTCCAGGTAGTACTAATCTTTTATTAAAGCAAGCCTTTCTTTCTGTACAATGGAAGCCGATCTAACTCGCATGCCAGCTACTCCCATGTAGGAGGATCCGTCTTTATTTCTGTGCTTTGATTGGTTAAATAAAAAAGCTGCCTGGGCCATTTGATAGGGCAGGACTTAGATAGGCGGGGAAAAGAGAAGAGGACACTGGGAAGAAGACTGGGTCAGAGCCAGTCTCCATG
>JAQHUG010000085.1:5170614-5239117 GCA_028555095.1 Dicrostonyx torquatus
CCAGTCTTCTTCCCAGCATCCTCTTCTCTTTTCCCCCACCTATCTAAGTCCTGCCCTATCAAATGGCCCAGGCAGCTTTCTTTATTAACCAATGAAAGCACAGAAATACAGAAGAACCCTCCTACACCCATGTGTTCAACTGTGCAATTGTTATTGTGGACTTCATGACAGCCTCAGCATGGACAAATTATTTAGAAGGTTGCATATGTAACATGGAAGGAGGTTCAGATAAACTCAATAAAACGATTAACACCAGAGATGCCAAGATTTAATCTTCCTACATGATACTCTTTTTGTTCGTGTCTCCTTTGAGACAGTGAACCACCAAGTTGCCCAGGTTAGCCTCCAGTTCACTCTGTTCTGGTTTGAACTCACCGTTCCCATGTTTCAGCTTCCTAAGAGCCAGGACATTCCCCTTTAGCTGACTTAAAACCAGGTGTATTTACACTGGAGTGGCTGTACATGTTTGTAATTGTCATAGGACAAGATTTTGGGTGAAAATTGGGGTACAATTCCACATCTTCAAATGTTTCAAAGCCAGTCACTAGTCACAGGTGACACTCCTCCTCTCCACTCATACCCTAAGTAATAATTGAATGCACCCCAACATCAATTTCTGAGTCTTTTTCTGATGTTTGGCTTCAGAGCAATTCTTATGTCATCACTGTGTCGCCTTTTGCTAGACATTCCGCAGTGTTTAAAAGGGACTGGCGGTATTTCCCGATAAAGTTACACCTGCTTGAAAAGCAAACTGCTCTGGCTGAAGCTTCTGCCTCTTTTTTCCCCGTTGCCTCCTCTGCCATAGCTATGAGCTCGTTTTGACTTACACCTCTTCCCACCTTTGGCTCACTTGGCATAGCCAAGAGCAAAGCCATACATACAGCGAGTATTCCCAGCCTAACCTTTGCCCACGTTTCTGACCCCTGGTCCTGCCCTAAGCCTTAAGCACCTTTGGATTGATGTGATCTTTTTCATTGTACCTCTAGGCCTCCACAGAAAAGCTTTCATCCAGTATAACACTGATTGCCTAAGATCAAAAGTGCCTTTTATTAGAATGTCGACTGCCTTCCACCAAGAGCATGGCATGTGGGCAAAGACTGTTAATGGAAAGTTCAGGAAAGACAGAAGTCTCAGCATGTGTGGCACGGACAAGAAAGGCAGGCCCACCCGGGATGCTCTGGGCAGCAACATGGTGCACACACACGGTAGGAAGGCGGTCAGAAGAAAGCAAGTTTCACCTTGGGGTTTGCTTCCCAGTTGTCATCACTACTAGCGATGGTTGGGACATTTTTCTCCACCAGCAGTTTGGAGCCAGATTAAACCAGCTTAACTGTTTCTGTTGTGTGAGCAGGGATGATTCATTTCATAGTGGAGATGACTAGCTGTTGGTTGCCATCCAGTGTCACACAGTACGTTTTTAATGTGGCTGGATTGCATTAGCCCTCTTTGATAAATGACGCTTGGTTCAGCGAACACAAATCTCGGCAGTTTTTATTGCGTGCCATGCACTTAGAACCATTTTAAAAGGGGGTTCAAGTCCACCGGTTTAAAAGTTCAGGCTGGCAACGTGTCCGCCACACTCCCGCCACTGCCGCTTTGCTTTTTCTTCTCCTTCCTTCAGGGTAGTCGACCAACTGCCTCCGCTGCGGGTTATCACATTCTTTCTTCCTGTGTCTTTGTATTTGGCGCACTTATGTTTAATCCCGGAAAATCCTTTCTTGACTTCTGTGCTCCACTGCTTCCTGTCTGTCTTACAAAGCTCTGCTTCTGTAGGTTTTCAGAAACCAACGCCGATGTGACACACAGGCTTCAGTGCAAGCTTCCGAAGCCACCATCCCAACCTGACACATCACATTAGTTCACCTAGAAACAAACCCATGTGACCTCGATCTCCACAGGCCATCTTGGCTTTAGGGGTAATGGAGTTGGGTTCTGCTCCAAATCTCTAAAACGACAGCCTCTAGAATGTAACTGTAGCAGAGACGTATTGTTGGGGATCTGTGAATGGATGACCAGGTGGAGAATAATGGAAGAATGTGTGAGTGGATGAATTGATGGGAGATTCTGAGAGAAGAATAGGTAGAGTTATTATCAAGGAATGGTCCTGAAAAGGATGACACGATGGAGTCCAGACCATTGAGGGAATGTCGGCTTTAAAAGGGAAGGAATCACCACGTGTGAAGATGACTCAGTCACAGACAATGAGTTAATGTGACACTTAACGGACTTGGTAGTGTCACCCACAAGATTAGTGACATGTAAACTTAGAGCATACAATTCCTAAACAGTAACTATTGACTTGGCCAAAGAATCCACGATAGTGTTATATGATGATTTGAAATTAAAAGTCTATTTTTATCATTGAACACATGAAGGTTTTGGCAACACATGACAAATGAGCATTACACAGATGTAGTTGAAGGGTATTTTAGTGTGCAGTATCATATGTTGTGGCTATTTCTGGTCTGACACCGCAATTAAGATGTGACAATTCTCTCAAAGCTATTGTGCCGTGTGGGCCATAAAGATCTCATTAACCTAAGCTCTGTCATGTTTTCTGAGCCATCCCATTTGCATAATGTCACGTATCACTGTCATGGAGCATGCTGCTCTCCTGGAAACCGTAGACATGATCAGAGCTGCAGACATCACACATGGCAAGCACAGCCCATTACTCAGTATCAAAGAGTTGCATTAATTATGTCCGTGATGTCTCACGAGGAATCTTAAGTGTTATGAATCCATTGGTCATGGCAGATGGAGGTCTTACAGCTGTGGATTAAGGGCAATTTTAGTCTCTTCCTTCTAAGTCAAATGTGCAACCTTCATTATGAGAAATACACACATAGATTTCCTTTAGATATAAGTAAATATGAAAGTAATATTTTAAGTAAAAAACTTAAGTTTAGACATGTTAAAATGACCCAACTATTCCACCAAACGATAATGTGCAGCTGCCTCCTGTAAGTATAAGAGAAATGTAGGGTTCCAAAACGTTCATGTTAATTCACGGATATTAATACACATTCATTAGAATATTAAGAGATTAAAGAATATAAAAACATAGCTGAGAAGAATAGAAATAATGTTTTGCTTTCCATGTTTTATATAAAACTGTACAGTTTGTCCTCTCGTGTGCATGATCTCATTCACTCACAATAGTGATTCTGAAGTCTGTCTATTTGGTCCTGTGTACATCCTCTGAGGATGAACTGTACCAGTCTTGAATGAAGATACTAGATCTAGTTTAGAAAATTTAGCACATCCATAAATTCCGTTAGAGTAATATCATCCTCACAAGTCATAGCCTCTGGAAAGCTTCCCTATAGGACCAAAGTATCATCAGCAAAATCAGTGCTGGCCAGGCAGCTGCAAGTATCTGGC
This sequence comes from Dicrostonyx torquatus, assembly GCA_028555095.1. Taxonomy (NCBI): domain Eukaryota; kingdom Metazoa; phylum Chordata; class Mammalia; order Rodentia; family Cricetidae; genus Dicrostonyx; species Dicrostonyx torquatus. The sequence goes on from JAQHUG010000085.1 coordinate 5,173,999, forward strand.
ATGAGAAGCTATAGTCTACAGGGTTCACACACTTGCTCGCTCTTTTCTGCTACCTTGATGGGTATGGGGGAGGGGGGAGGGACAGGAGGTTGCTGTGAGGGGCTAGGGCATAGGAAGTAGCCTTCTTCCCTGGGATCAGGGAACACAGGTTTCTTAAGTTCTGGGATTTGTTATTGCTGTAAGCAGCTCGGTCATGCAAAAATAACATACAATGAACTGCACGTATAACCAGGTCTACCTGGAAAGCAATGGCTGCAATCAAGATAACAGACCCTTTTAGCTCCTTGAAAATGCCCTTGGGTCCTTTCTCATTCCATCCCTCCCATCTCCTTTTGTCTCCAAGCAGCTGGAATTCTGCCTTGTGTTTTTGTAGATTTGTTTTAGTTTCCATGTTTTATATAAAAATAGCCTCGCAGTTTGTCCTCTCGTGTGTGGTCTCACTCACTCACGATGATGACTCTGAAATCTGTCTGTCTGGTCAAGTGCGCATCCTCTGAGTAATATCCCCGTTCATGGGTGGCTGGCTGCACCATATTTTATCTATGCAGTGATGACATTAGAAGTGCTTTCAATTTTTGGCTCTTACAAATAAAACTGGAGGGACGGAGAGAGGGCTTATCCACAAATACGAGTAAAGCTGCTATGAACATTTGCACACTAATCCGTATTTGAACCTATGTTTACATTTCTCTTGAATAAACATGTAAATTTGAAAAGATACATCATGTTGCAGGGAGTCCTTACAATTTTATAGAAATGTCAAGCTAGTGTAACGGTACTATTTGGCCAGCAGCAGCATACGGATTCCTGCAAAAACCTTTGCTATTTCAAACCGTTTCCCAGTTGTTTACTCTTATGATTAAAATTACAATGGGCTTTTCTATATTACTCTTGTGACCTGAACTCCCTCCACATTTTCGTCTTGGTTCCTGTTTGCTTCATGGATCACTTCTGTTCCGAATTTATCCATAAACAATTCTCCGTGCACATAAGATCCAGACATCCTTTCTCTGTCAAGCGCAATGGCACTGGCGTCACGGTGCTGATGGGTAGACACGGTGGGAGGAGTCATTCTCCTCTCAAGAGGTCACGCTTCTGTTGATAATGGTGAGGAAAACTTCCGTGTTAGTTCTCATTGTTGGAGCTGAGAGTGTCATGTGACTTTCTTCAACTTGGCCAGAATTAAGGGCTTTACGTATGTTGTTGAAGGTTACTTTGTATAGTAATTGTTTTCATTTTCGATGACTGTGGACAAAAAAGAGAGCCTTACCATACTGAAAATATTTTCTTTTGAACTTGTGTTTGTCAGTTAAGTGCTCACAACATGCTGCCCTTAGTTACGGTATTGGTGTGCTCATTTTAATTCCTCCCTTCCTTTCAGCCCGCCCCACGATGGATACTCAGCTTTATTGCTTCTGTTTTGTGCATTCCTTCCCACTCTGAAACGCTAACAGTGCCCTCCAACTTCTTGCTCTCTTGCCCCATCCATCTCTTTTCCAACATGTCTCCCTTTTTGGGTTTGTTCCCATCATGCTTTGCTTATTACGACCTCTATGACTCAATCATAACCTCCTTCTTTAATCCTTACACACTCGAAGTCCCAGCGCCTAAATTTAGCTGTTTTTGTTTCTCTGTATGTCCCATTTGAACCTTGAGTTAAAGTACTACGGTTTGCTAGCTTCCTCGGGGGGAGGGCCACAGGGGGAAGTCTCTAGTGCATTCCTCTTGAAAGAAAGTCTTCCCTATTGAAATGCACATCTCCCTAAATACTCTTCTGACAATCAAAACCCACAAAACAGAAAGACAGTTCAGCAGCCATTAGCATCTCCTGAGTTCCTTCTGTTACCCCTTTTCTATTAATGCCCTTGTTATCTCCTCAGACAGAGTCCCAGAGCCAGTGTGGTCCTTGGAGCTTCTTAGCTGCCACCTCATGCACGGTTGAATTTCTCATTATCTCCAGCAGCCATCCTTTCCTGCTTCTTTCCCACAGCTTCCTTCATCCCTGCCTTCCCTGGGCCATTCTTCTGTGACCCTTGGCCAATGCCTTTGTGTCTAAACTTGGTTACCTTCATCTGATACTCAGATTCTGCCTGTTCCTAGAAGGCTTTTTACTTATCCCGTTGGTCGCTGCCTGAAGTGATGTTTCTTCTATACATTGTCCATAATCTATTTCTTATCCATTCTGTCTTTTTAATGGCCCTTTAGGGAAGTTAGTGTGAGGGTGCACTATTCACATTAGCCTTTTAGGAATATGAAAGAAAATCATTTTTCACAGTCGCTGAATTTTGACTGAATTATAAATGAATTTATGACAACCTGTGTCCAACCCTGTTCCTCAGAGGTAGTGTAATGTGTACGCTGTGATCTAGCTTAATTTTATTTGTGTTTTATAATTTTTATTGCTGGTGTTTTCTTCTGTATATTGTTTAGAGTTGATAGTTTAAGGTTAATATGTGGACCAATGACAGTTGTACTCATTGAATGTTCAGTAACAGAGGAAACGGTTCAAGGAGCTTTTCAAAAGTGTTGAGCCATAGGGAGCATGTGCTGTGTTCCCTAGATGGTGAGCCATGAAATGGGGGAGAAAACGGGTGTTTCATGGGCGTCATTGCCTGCTTTGGGAACTGCAGACCTTAGTGAAGTTCAGAAACCTTTGTTTGAGGTAAGATTTTAGTTTCCCAAAACTTAAAAACTACAGATAATAGTAAATGAAAAAAAAAGCATATAGGAACCTTGAAAATTGCTTTCTTCATGTGCCCTCCATGTGCCATCTGCGCATGTTTGAGATGTCACGTGCCGATGCTAAGGAACCTAAGGGAAGTGTATCAAATTGACAATCATTTGAGTTACCATACCCCTTTGTTTATATTATCACATAATTACGTCATTTCCACCTTTCTCTTTCTCTCCCCAAATCCTCCTATCTACCCTTCCTTGTTCACTTTCAAAGTTATGCTTCTTTCCCCCCAATAATTGTAGCTACACACACACACACACACACACACACACTGTTGGAGGGTCCTCCTGTATTTCTGTTGCTTTCATTGGTTAAATAAAGACCCCACCTGGCTTGTAAGATAGGTCAGCCCTTAGGTGGGCAGACTAGACAGATCGAAAGTTCTGGGAAGAGAGAAGGAAGTGGCCAGTCACCATGAGGCTCCTGCAGAAGATGGACATACCTTAGAAACGGTCTGGTATGTCACTACCTCGTGACTTACAGACTTTTATAATGGGTTAGTTTAGATGTGAGAGCTAGCCAAGAGAAGGCTAGAGATAATGGGCCAGGCAGAGTTTAAATGAATACCGTTCTCATGTGGTTATTTCAGGCATAAGCAAGCAACTAGCGGCTGAGCAGGCCCTGAACACCTCTCTCCCCTAATTTCAACAACACACTTATATATCTATATATGTTCTTAAACACATTAATGAAACCTATACGTATACTTTCAAGGCAGGCCATTTGCTGCTATTGGGTAACCAGTTCCCTAAAGCAGACTATTATTTCCTTGCTCTCAGCATTTTTCATTGTCTGTAGTTCTTTATGAAGTGTTGAGGCCTCTCCACTTCAATATGTCTACTCTTGTCATTTTCCAGCTCATGTTTGGGCAGTCACGGAAGTGAGACTTTATATGTATAGCTTCTGACTTTATTGGAAGACATAATCTCACATCGGATTCCCTTTCCTCTGGCTCTTACTTTGAGAAAATAATGGTCTGCCTTGGATAAATTTATCCTGACCTACACAGCTAGTGAGATGAAGGTTGGAATCATAGGTGAGTTTGGGGAAAGTGACAAACACAGAATAAGGAGTAAAATTATTTAGAAAAATAAAGTGGAAGAATCAAGAGGCAACAAATGGTACTTTATTTTGAAAGCATAAAAGATGAGAAAAACATGTGAAATAGTCTGAAAAAGACTGAGGAAACTGTAGGCGGCAAAGGTATCTGAATACTGCGGGGCATGTGGATCATGACGTGCAACCTTGGTTCCACTGAGATGAGGATTTAAGGCCAAAGCTTGCCATGTATAGAACTCAACAGAATCAAATGGGGACTAAACATGTGTAGGCCAGTGCGGGAGCACTTACCCAGCCTTTGCGAGGCCCTAAACTAGAATTAGAGAGTCTACAGGAGGAGTGTTTCTGCATTTAAGTTGAGGAAATTGGTCAGGGTGAACTGTGAGTTTGTGCTCATGCACTAGCTGGATTCTGGCATCACCTTTGTCCCTGAAGAGCACTGGGACATCTGTCATCTGTTAAGTCCAAGAGAGCACAGCAAATGATCTCTAATACTATTGGGGTTCAAACTTCTGTTCTCTAGCACATGCATATTCAGTGACTCTACGTAAAAGATACTGAAAGAAAAGTAAAAAAATGAGGGTTACTGTGAACACACACATACAGTTTTCTCTTAGTTCCCTGTTTCGAATCGATGAGAAAGCAGAAGATATTTAAACAATCAGGCTGTGGTTTTGAGTGTAGTGAGAGAAAGCTCAGCCCTTCTCCACACACTCCGTGCTAGTATCTAAATATACACCTCAAGTACATGTTAAGAAGCCAGATGCACTTTTGGTCATGATTCCTTCAGAACTAAGCATTACACAAATACTCAAAATGAACTGGATTTGTGCTAGCATTTTCTGTGTCTGCTACTAGCATGAACCTTAGGGAAATATATTACACTGTCCCAGTAGTGGCAACCAAAGTTCATTTTCTGCCTTAAGGATCAGAAAGAACTCTGCTGCTGACCTGACTGTTCAAGAAGCTCCAGTTGTTTACAAGACCTGCTGGACAGTGGTTGAGCCACTAGAGAGTCTCTGGAAGGGCATCCTCTTGAGGCCTTTGAGACTCAAGAAAACGCCTTCCCTGGCATCTCTACCACCCCTGTGATTGACATGTTTGTCCTTGCTCTTTCCAGACTCTTTTTGGTGTACTCGCTATGGCCAAGCCCATCTCTTGATTAATCAGGTCTTGATCATGTTTGAAAAGTTTTTACTTCCAATAGGGCATTAAAGTGTGAATTAGCCATGGCTATGTCACTTGGATTCACTTTGCCAAGGTACTCACAAAAAGTTCCAAGGACTGCATGATGGGGGGACCTCCTTCAGCCAATGGCCTTTGAGAGGCTGGACCAGGTTGGGTGTGGCTTTAGGTACCAAAAGGTACATGTATACCTATCCCTCTCTTTCTCTTTCTCTCCCTCCATCCCCACTCTCACACCTGGATATTAGTGTCTGTCCCTGTTCCTTGTTGTGTTCTGTGAGTTCCCCTTTAAATAAAGAACCCCTTATCACACCCTATTCGGAGCTAGTGTAGGATTACTTCATCTTGTGCAATCCCCTTCAGCTGTGTTAAAAGAACCATGAGTTTCCCCGTTGTCTCTTCATTTAGCATCTTCTTTCTAAATAAATCAATACCCAGTTAATTTTGTCTTCCTCAACTTCTGTGTCAATTCTGTTCTCTTACATGACAGACATGTAATTCTCAATTAAATATATCAATGTCACATGAGGTATAAATATCAAAATCTAATATTTCAATAAATAACCTTTATTTAATTTAATGCATCAGTCAGTTTAATTGTGTTTAATAATCAAGGATTGCCTTTCATGTTGAAAGTTCCATCAAATTTTATTGTGTAAATCATAATCAAAGGCGGTCTCGGAATATGTGTTCATAAATAAGTCTGATTTGTACCTAACATTGCTGAGAACAGAGACTTTTTATTGTTTGAGAATTTCACACAAGCATAAGATTTTGATTAAATCCACTCCCTTTTTAACCCCGTTCTCAAATTCCTCCCCTACCCCCACCATCATTCTTACTCCCATCTCTATGCTGTCTTAATGAGCCCACTTCATGTGCATGGATGTATGACCAGCTACTGGTGCATGAGTGCCTCTCAGGGGTAACATCCCTGAACAAAACTGGCACTCCCTCCCACAGCTGTCATCAACTGCCAGCGGTCGCCTTTAGGAGTGGAACTTGATAAACCAAGAAAGAAGCTTTGCTGATGCATCCTATCTGACAGAACTGGCCTGAGTACTGCAAACCTCCACACTGCAAATACGTAAACCTTTTGGGAAGAAAATGCTTAGAGGGAAAGGTTCACATTATCTGTGTGCCCTAATAAGGCGGTAACAATCCTAAAAGGCAATTCTTAAGCTTAGTTAAAAGACAAATGCTGAATTCTGGTGCAAATCACCCAACAGGGACTATAGACTTTGATTTCAAGGAAAAGAAGGGAAAACGGCTTGATGAGAAGAAATGAAAAGAAATGGTTTTGTGAGTGTGAAGACTATGGGGAGGAGAGGAAAATGCGTGCAGGGTACTCCTGAGATGGGGGATCTGGCCAGTCTAAGATAAAAAAAAAAAAAACAAAAAAAAGAGGGTGACCTTCTGTGCGCTCCACAACACACAGAAACTCACCGCTACCCACAGTCTTCTGAGCCAATTCACACTGTAGAGCTGCTCAAAGTCTATCCGAACATTAGACAAGAAATCTGGAAATGTATTGGTGTAGGAGGGTCCTTCTGTTTGTGTGTGTTGCTTTCATTGGTTGAATAAAGAGACTGCCTTGGCCTTTTGATAGGGCAGCCCTTAGGTGGGCAGAGTAGACAGAACAGAATGCTGGGAAGAAGGGAAGTGTGGCAGACGCCATGTTTCTCCTGCCTGAGATGGATGCTGGTTAGACTCATGCCAGTAAGCCACAGTCAAGTGGCAATACACATTAATGGAGATGGGTTAAACAAATATGTAAGAGTTAGCCAATAAAAGGTTAGAACTAATGGGCTAGGCAGTAATTTATTAATACAATTTCTGTGTGGTTATTTTGGGGGTTAAGTTAGCCGGGCGCCGGGAACACGGCCTGCTCCTCCTCTTACTACAATTTATAGTGTTAAAAATGCATTTTGTTTTATTTTCTTTGATGATACGTTTGCAGTGTTTCATACCATTGTTTCATGGTCCTCCTGTCTCAGGCTCATGAGTATCCGAGTCATTATCTTCAGTTTAAAAATTAAAAAGAATTTTGTCAAAGAAATTGATATGCCCCAACACTCATAAAATGTAATACAAGGAGTAATATGTCACCAGAAACCCAATTCTGAATGTCATTATAATCAAATAACCAAGGTAAATGAGGACATTATTTTCTCTGTTGATTGCACGTCATGGCCTATAGAGAGAGAAACTTCAGTGGATTTGTTTCGGATTCAGTCCCAAGAATGTGTCTTTTGACCAAGGCCTGTGGATTTCCTCCAGCAAACCTTTGTGGAGTTGGTCCACACCTTCCTCCTCCGAGGCTGCATTCAGCTTACCTTGGCCTTCTTATCTGTGCAGCTCTCACCCGGTTTCCATTATGCATCTCCACCAGTCTTCTAGAAATGAAGCCAGTCCTTCACACTTTGGATTCTCTGTCCTGTTGATGACCATACTGTGGAACTTCTGCATGTTTTTACCTAATCACAGAAGCCTGCTGAATGGTGGCCTCTGTTCATTGAAGCTTTCGTCCTCTCCCCTTGCTTTCCATTATAGATGCCCTAACTGAGTCAGCCTGGAATGACTTCAGGCTCTGACACATGGCATCTTACTATTCAAGCATGCTATTTTTAATGAAGGTATTTTCACATGGGTGAAGCTGGGCCCTGATTTGCATTCCCACGGCACCAAGCCTTGTCTCTGGGAACTGACGTCCCAGATGTCCAGATCCACAAAACATGTGCTCTGTGAGAGCAAAGAGTGCCTTGGGCCATCACTGGGCCTCTGTGTCTAGAAGACTGCTCAGCAAGACAGTCATATTTGTGGAACAGGATAAATGAGGTGGAAGGAAATCTAGTGATTTTAAAGACAGTGTGGGTCAAAATTATGTAAGGGAAAAAACAAATTAAGAATTCAAAAATTTTTAAAAGGCAAGAGAATCTTGAGGTTTGCCTCACAAGCATCATTGATTGACTGAACAAGGAAGTTTCAGTCATTTCTGGAAACAAAATCTGGAAAAGAGGCTCATATGAAGACCAAGTTACACAACTATAACATATATGCAGAGGATCTAGGTCAGCCCCATGCAGGCTTCTTGGTTGTTGGTTCAGTCTCTGTGCAGCCCTATGAGCCCAGGATAGTGGGTTCTCTGGGTTTTCTTGTGGTGCCCTTGACACCACTTTGTCTTACAATTCTTCCTTCCACTTCCGCAGGATTCCTGAGCTCAGCCTAATGTTTGGCTGTGGGTCTCTAATTCTGTTTTCATCAGTTGCTGGGTAACAGTGAGAGCAGGGTCTCTGACTCTGTTAGCCTGCTTTTGGGACCCTCTCCTCCTACTGAACTGCCTCATCCAGCGTTAATAGAAGAGGAGGAGCCTAGTCTCGCTGCAGCTTGATACACTACAGCTGGCTGATATCCATGGGGAAGCCCGCCTGTATCTTAAGAGAAACAGTGGAGGGAAGAGTGGATGGGGTAGGGGTGGAGGAGCAGGTGGGGGGGGAGAAACTGGGAAAAGAGGAGGGCGGGGAGACTTTGATTGGAAAGCAGAAACAAAAGTAAATAAACGAGTTGATAAATCTTCATCAACAACAGCAAAGCCAGAAGAAAGTGGAAGCTCAGGAAATAGAAGTGGGGAGCAAAAATAAACTCACTCAGCCGCAGCCCTGTAGATAGAGACGGGGGTTGCTCTGAGAGGAATGATCCAGCTAAACAGTCTATGGAGTAGCACCTTAAAGAAATAGCAGTACTGGGGAAACTTGGACATGCTCCCCAATTTTTCTAATTGTCTTGTTTTGACCCCAGGAGAAATTCCCTAAGTGTTTCCCACTGCGGATTAGTTTGCACTGTTTGAGACAACCCTGCAGCATTTCCCTAGCTGTGAAGGTTGGAGAACTTTCACTCTTCCCGGCTACCTCAATATTCACTGCTGCCCTTCCTTTTACTGAACAACAGTTGCAACCTGTAACAAGGGATGCACATTGTATCCTGATATTGAAATCTGATTTTTTGGAGCCCCTCTCCCTCTGGCTTGTCTTAAAACCCTCAACTTTGTGGTCCAATGTTAAAACGGGTATACGGCTGAAGTCACAGGCACATCCAGGCCTTATATGTGGCGATCAACACTGGACATGGCTGATGCTCTGTCTTCAGGTGGAGGGCCTAGTTCCTAACCCGCACTTTCCTCAGGGCCTCTGCTCAGTCTGAAATCTGCTCTTCAATTGCTGCTGTGAGGGAGTCACCTGTCGTTAGCTGACCAAGAAGCTCTCTCCTCGGGTCTGCATGAAACCGTTGACGGCAGCAAAGTTTTCATGGTTAACCAAATATTAGAGTTATGCTATGATGAAGAGTGCCCTTATCTGAACAATAAAACACCCGGGGTGTTAACATAAGCCCATGGAGGGCTTACTATATCACTAAGAAAAAGTTAATCTCTCAGGAAAATAAGAGGCATTTAGTATTTGGGAAGGGGGTTGTTTTATAATCAGCTTTTAGGATAGCAAGAAACTTATTTAAGTCCTGAGAACACATGAGAGTGCTGCTTGCCAAGCCATTGTCATTAAACTTAGTATTTTAATTAGTTTTTCCCTTAGCATATCTGCCCTCTTCCCAGCAAGCTCTATACTGACCCCATCAAGTGGCCACACTCTTTCTGAAGTGAGTGCTGACATCACACATAAAAATAATCTCTCGTTTAGTGGAAGAATGTCTCCTGTGTTCCTGGCAAACCCAAGACACACAGGTTTCAAGTGTGCGGATCCTTTGTGTGTGTTTCTTAGTGCGATTTCATCAGTCACAGATGAAGACTCCTAATTACTTTGTTTATACATGTGTGATTTAATGAGGCTAAACACTCAGCCAACCTTCAATGAGTGCAACCTACTTCCCATTGCTTTTTCCCAAATTAATAAAAAGCCATGCCAAGCGCATTTTCTGGAAATGGGAGCATTGTGCAATTCAAAAGAAGGGAGAATTACAAGGACAGCTGACACGTTATATATAATTTGCAGGCAGTCCGAGAAGCCAGGGAAGCATTAGACTTGGGGACTAAGGTTCACATGCATTGTGGAAGAAAGATGAAGAAGTTCCCAAGGCCAACACTAAAATTCTGGTATGTCTTAGAATAACTTTACTGTAAGAAGCAACGCTATATTTCTGGCAGATTCAACCCGTGATCTATTTGTTATTATCTTTGCTTCACTTTTGAGTCCCCTATTCCGGTTATTATGTTCACGCTTTGAAAGAACTGAAGATGAGGCATTGCTATTACAGATATTTCATTGGAATAATAATATAGAAGCATCATCATCATTAGTCTAGAAATAAATGTATATTTTAAGTTATCTTCTAATCGACTAACTTTCAAGTTCTACAGTCGTGGATCCATGTTCCGGGATGCTGCTCAGGAGGAGAGTGCTTCTCCAGAACATGGGATCTGCTAGGTTCTCCCCTAGAAATGCAAACATCTATGTGCTGGGACGTAACTCAAGAGTAGTGTGCTTGCCCAGCGAGTATGATGTCTACATTATCTTTGGAAACATTCATAACCACACTGGATCCACCTCCTTTAAAGAGAGGAGAGGACTGTTGTAAGATGCTGCATGTATGTTTCCCAGATGCCCAAACTCCCAAAATAATCACTAATCACACAGAAACTATATTATTTAAATCCCTGCTTGGCCAATAGCTTGAGCATATTGCTAGCTAGCTCTTACATCTAGAATTAACCCATTTCCATTATTTTATATTTTACCACAAGGCTCGTGGCTTCCAGGCAAGGTTCCAGCTGGCATCTCACGTCTTTCCCCTCTGGTGGCTACATGGCATCTCTCCTGACTCTGCCTTCTTTTCCCCAGCATTCAGTTTAGTTTTCCCTGCCTAGCTCTACTCTACCCTATCACAGACCAAGGCAGATTTTTATTCATTAACCATTAAAAGCAACACATATACAGAAGGACCTCCCACATCAGAGACCAAAGAAGAGCAACACTATCCTTACATTTGGATTCAAATGGTGCCATTGATTTAGAGCTGTTTAGAACCAGGAGTCAGCAAGTCACAGCCTGTGGTCCAGATTCCTTGATTTCCAGTCTGATATGCAAAAGCTTTATTGCAATACATTCATGATCATTTGTGTATGGTCTATGTCTCTCTTCATAGTGCAAAGGTAAATTATGCGACCAAAGCTGAGTATCCTGCAAAATTGAAAGGATCTCTAGCCCTTTTTAATAAAGACTTTCTGATCATAGATTTCAGTCATAAACAAGAACAGAAGTTAATAAGCAAAGACAATAGAAAATAATGGTTGGCTTGTTTACAATGAAATAAAGACTTGAGACGATTTTTTTTTTAAGCTGGTGAAAACCTTCTATGATTAGGTCCTTCTGAATCCATTTAGCTATTCCTCACATCGAGACAAAAGGTTGAGCCTCAGATGACTGAGAAACTACTAGCTAACAAGGAAGAGTATTTAGATCGTGGCTGATCTTCAATGCAAATCTGTAAAGCCTATTTCCAAGGTGAACAAATCTTAGTTTATGACTTCGGCCCATGGGAGTGAGCTTGTAGTACAAACAGAAAACACGTTAGCTTGAGAGACAGGTGAACTTCCAGGTGAAATGTCTCTAGCAATTCAAATAAGCAAAAGTGACCTGACATTTGGAGTTCCTGGTCCTCTGGAGAGTGACAACACCTGTATCTAGAAGGTACTGTGAGGATTGAGGGCACATTTGAATACTCATAGAACCTCCAGTGACAGATAACTAGCAATAAGTATGCTGGCCTTGTGTGACGACTTGAAATGATGTCACCAGCAAAGAAACACAAGAAAAACAAAGTGAAGGCAACCCAGGACCTCAGCAGACCCCAGGCAAAGCAACTTCTTTGGTTTGCCTAAAAGTCACCTATAGAGGGAGTTATAGCCAGAGATGTATTCTTAGAACTTGGTAGCTTTTGGCAGGGGGAGCTTTTTATGATAATATTACTCTTTATAGTGAAAAACTTCTTTTAGTAATCATTTTTCCTTTTTTCTATCTTCCTTTCTTTCCCTTCCTTCCTGCCCCCCTCTTCTTTCTTTCTTTCTTTCTTTCTTTCTTTCTTTCTTTCTTTCTTTCTTTCTTTCCTTCTTTCTTTCTCTTTTTTGAATCCAAAGAAGGATATGAGGTCTATGTCCTCACAAACAGTACAAGAAAATCCCAAGTTGTTCACAGGAAGAAACTGACACCTGCTTTCTCTCTAGAAGGCTGGAAACAGTTGTGTTAATACCTGGTAATCTTTTCTATTTCAAAAGCCAGCCCTCCCTGAATCCCCCAGCACGCGAGCATTCATTCTCAGTTATTAGAACCCATCCTTATGCTTACGACAAGCCCACCCTCCCTAAGTCCCTGTCCTGAGCGCTGTTTCCCAGGGATAGAACCCATTCTTGTGTAAAAGGTGCTCTGCTAAAGGCTACACTTCACCAGGGAGTCTCAGACGCAGCCACGCCTAAGGCTTTGTTGTGATAATTGTCACCTGGAAACTTTCCCCCAGAGTTTCTCTGTATTCAAATGTGTAAGAAACACAGCACTTCGGGTCAGATTCCAGGAGTTTTGACCCAACACCAGCAAACTAAAGTTGAGTTGATGGCAAGTTCCATTCTCCCCTCACCCAGCTAGTTTCTCCACGTGTGTGAAATAAACATAGACTGGACTATGTAAGGGAAGCATTGGCTTGTATTATTCTGGGACTTAGACAGGACGCAATGAAATGTAATACTTGTAGCATTCATGAAGCGAAGACCGTGGTGCTTCACCCCTGTGAAATCAGACAGAACCAAATGGATTGCAGAGGTGGAAATCGGTAGTTTGTGCCAGGGACATTTAGGGAACACGGAATTTTATTCTAAAGATTTTTAATTTACTCTAGGCAAGTATTTTTCTCCGGACGTACACTGAAATGTGCACATGTTAAAGTTGTTTCCTAATGTGCTTCTCTTTAGTGGGTACTGCGTCGGCCATTTCCCCTGTGTGATTGTGCACTCCCTTCCTTTATGCCCCAGCTTTCTGTTGCCTGTGAAGTCACCTCTCTCCATCTTCTGTTCTGATTTCCTGCTGCCCACAGATGCCCGGTCACCAGTGTCCCTGAGTCGATAGGAGGAGCAGATCCTCATCTGTTCTCATCCACACCACCTGGTCAGCGGAAAACCTCAGCAGAGCCCCGAGAGCGCCATGTTCTGCAGGAAGTTTAAGGATCTCAAGATCACAGGGGAGTGTCCTTTCTCCTTACTGGCCCCTGGTCAGGTTCCGACAGAGCCTACCGAGGAGGTGGCAGGAGGCTCTGAGGGCTGCCGGGCCACTCTGCCCATCTGCCAGGACATTCCTGAGAAGAATCCCCAAGGGAATCTTCCCCAAAGAAAGACAAGCCGCAACAGAGTCTACCTCCACACTCTGGCAGAAAGTATTCGAAAGCTCATATTCCCGGAGGTGAGTGCTCTCCCTTCGGACGATGGTGTTTTAGAATTGGAAAAGAAAAGATTTCCAAAACGAGATATTTAGAAATGGGTTTCTCGCTTTTAATAGCATGACAAACAGAATTCCCTTGAAACATATGAAAACTGACTTTTTAAATAATCATATTCTAAACTGTGGGTCGTCTTCTTAGGTCTCATATCTTGAATTCCTTTCTTTTTTAATTAAACTTTTCATGTATTTTTGCATAACAACCACAGGTTTTCTTCTCTCCTCTCTTCCCATTCCCTCCCCCCACCTCCCGTCTATCCACTCCATCCACTCCTATTCAGTCAACATGAATTTCCTTAAAAAAAAAAAAAAAAAAAAAAACTTTGTGTCTTTGCTCCATCCCCCAACCTCAGCTTCCCTTACCTGTAACATGGAACTGGGTCTCCCTGTCTCTGAGAGTTACTGCTCACTGAATGAAAACACCCTCCACTCTTGCCCCGGAAATACTAGACAGGTGGGATGGCGTGATCCAAATCAAACCTCTTCTTAATGGGAGAGCAATGCTGTTGTAACAACACAGGCCAGAGAGGCATGGGGCAGGGTGGGGTGGGGTGGTGCCTGCAGAACGAGAGGGAGCTCATAAGTGAAACTCCAAGGAAAGGAGAGTTAGCAGAAAGTTGAAGACAGTTATTTTGAAGATGGTATTTATTGCATGTTACACCTTTGTGACCTTTGAAATGCAAGCATTTGATCATTTTTCCCAATTCCAGTCATTAGATAGGCAGTTATGTTGACACTGGGAGCCATAGCCCTTCCCATGGAAGTGACTTATATTGATTGTAGTCTTGGAGGTTTTACTCAAAGACAGAGTGAAGTTGAGGGTGGCAAAAAGGGCGGTGCTCGATATTTTCTTTAATGATTTCCGTTGCTATTTCATTTTGCTCATGAATACATTTTCTTGTCTTTGATTATCAACCTACTCTCCCACGTTATTAAACTTCCTCAAGATTGCCATCCTGAGTTACTTGCCATCCCTCTAGGGTTGATGGCTGGAGATGAACATTTTGTCCACTGCCACCTTCTTCTGGTTCTTTGTACTCCTTTGCTTTGCTGTCTGTGTGCTCAAGAAGCCACTGGATTGCCAGCCTCTGATAACCAACTTTATTGCTGGAAATACCTTGAGCAGTTGGCCAGCCAGAAGTTCTGGAAGTCTCAGAGGTCTTTTCTTTTTCTCTCCTCGTCTCCTAGAGGAGTAGGCACAGAGTCTGTGCCTTGCCACAATCCAGAAGAAACAGGCAGACTACTGCAAGCTATAGTGGTTCTGTAGGGAGGACTACTGTTGACACTGTTTATTGGCATTCTTCCAGCAGTTAAGATCATTTGCTTTAGGGCAGCAAATGCCACACTGTTAAATGTGTTTGAAATGGGTATTGATCAGTCTGTTCTGCTTTATCAACTGTCCAAATATCTGCTTGGTCTTTTTATAAAAATACTTGCTTTTCATGAGTTATGTTTTGAGTTGGCACATTCAACCTTGCGTTTTCGCTTCAGTAACTTTAATAAACTTATGAAAGATGTTCAAAATCCAATTCGGAATAATAGTTCTTACTTTAGGTTATCAGATTTAACTCCTCAATTGTGTCTTCATGGGGGATGGTAAGAATGAAAATTCATTGACCTTAGAGTATTATTAATAGCAACCCTCCTTTTCAAAAAAAAGTGAAATGGTTGTATTTGAAGGCTCTTCCTTGATCACCAAATGAAAAAAATAACCATTTCTACTTGAAAAGCAACAACTAAGGCACATAAAGTTAGATCACTTGTTCAAAGTGAAAGAGATAACTGGGATGGAGAACTCTATCTCCTTAGTAATTCATAGCATTATAATTTATCCTTGTGAATTAAAACATCATTGGTTTATTAAAACACTAACCTCTGATGAGTCTTTTGGGGAGACAGCTCGGTGGGCAGAGTGTTTTGTATGCAACATGAGAACCCGAGGTTAATGCTCGGAACGCTAGAAACCTGGGCGTGATGACATACCTTCCAACCCCAGCACTGGGAAGGCTGAGGGAGACAGGTGTCTCGCTGGTCTTGCTTGCAGGCTAGAGCAGCTTCATTAGCACAACCCAGAGAGATGTCTTGCTTTAATATGAGAGCAAACGCAAGCCCAAGGAGCAATACCCATGTTTGATCACGGGAGTCCACCTGCACACACAGGTAGAACATGGGTACAGACAAACACCCTTCCACATACACATTTACCACTCCAATGTCTGGATGGAGAAATCAAAAGACATGCAACACGAAGAAAGACACTTCGTGCCCACGCCTTTGCCAGGAAACTCTTTGCCTAGAAAACACTCATATTTTATTCGAACCAATTCACTTTAATAACAACAATAAGTGATGTCTGATTTTTCCTAGGCAGACATATAACATGCTATAACTACCCCAGACAGGGCATGGTGACAGCAAATAGATGTAAGTAGTCCATCCATGGACAGCTTTGTGAACTGATAATCTTATCAAGGTTACTTAGGAGACTATAGGGAGTCCGCAAGCAGCTGTATCATCCAAAAGTCTAAACAGAAGGTGAGTGATGACTTCTCAAAGCTGTAATAAAGAGTTTCTTCTTTAATTAATCTTCTACCTCTTTTAGACTCCTGAATCCCCCAAGATCAAGCACATTTACAGGACAGCAGAAAAAAAATGACTGGAATCCCAGGGAGGGATGGAGTCCCTGTCCTGCTCCCAATTTCTTTTGTTAGGGAGTGTTAAGTAGACTTGGTTATCACTGTATTATTTTATTCTATTGTCCTAACTATGAGGCCAAGGCCATTTTGTAGGTTCCCATAAGCAACCTCTCTTGAATGATGGCTGGTGCTCATGCCAGGCTCTGGTCTTGTCTGGTATAGAAGAAGCCACCAAGTACAGCACTGTGATAAGACAAAGTTAGAGTCCTGCAGAAGTTCCCTACAACATTCTACTCATGCTTTCTTAAGAATCCAATACTTCTTTTAAAGGAAGATCCGTCTGATTCAAGTAAATCAAAAGAGCATCTGTTCCACCGTCTCTAGCAATGCTGGAGAAACACATTAAAGTTTATTCCCGCCCGACATACTGTTCCAATGCATGTTAGGAGGAAAGACCCAACAAAGACCCTGGAGACCACAGGGAGGACTGGAAACACAAAGAAGGAGCTTTGAAAATAGTGAAAGACTGCACCTGGGGGGGGGGGTAACTTGTAATCGGAGAGCGAGAGAAAGATGTCTCCTTAGCACCACACAGGATACAGGACCACTTCCCCATTGACAGCACTGGTTAGATTTTCTTCCTTCATGGTCCATCAAAGGCTTCTGATCAAGAGCTGGTCCTTTTTTCTTGCCCCTTGTGGGCTTCTATTCCACTAGATAAGATAGAAAACAAGTGAAAAAGTGCTTGAGTAGCAACGCTGAAGGAAAATCAAGACCTCCTCCATAGAGGAGAAGCAGCACCCCTTCCTGCCCTGGATCCGTTCCTCACATGGATGTCTTCGTCAGAATGGAGAACTCTCACAAGTCTGTGGTTTCCTGGGTTTGTATCACACTGGTGGCTATAGCTAGTGATGTGGGCTAACTTTGGAGAAGAAGGCTCTTGAGAAAATGAGTTTCTTAGGCACCTGCCTGGATGCTCCTTAACACTCTCACGAGTTGCATTGGGCCTTTCTCTTACCTTGGCGTGAAAGACAACTGGGCAATACGCCAACCTGTTCCCTTCTGAACCTAGTGCTCATCTGTTACCTCTTGGCCTCTTTGCTATCACAGGGTCATCAAGACATACTCAGATCCTACCTTTTGGTACACCTACCTGTTTTTCTTCATCCCGTCACAGATGGGTCCCCATTCTCCATTCCCGAACCATCAAAAACTTTGCCCTGTACTATAAATTTAAAATCTCTTGGAATTTGTTTTGAGGGGTTACATTTTCTTTGAATAAATTTTATATGTATTTTCTAAGCTTGATCTGCATGTTTAAAACTCAAAATCCTTTGTGAAAAAACGATTGCTACTTTTATTTATTTTTTTAACATTGCCTTCTGTGGCTAGTGGAAACTTGATGAGAGATATAAATAGATTTAGGCAAAAGGAATTTCCCAACTTGGACCCTATCCAGAAAGTTCTTGACTGTCCTCTGTATGAACTGAAAATAAGAATCAATGGTCATGTCTCCATGCCTAGTCATGTGCGATTCTCATTCAAGATGCAAACCTGAAGATTTCTCGTCAATGTCCCCCTATTGTTTATTAAGTAAAAGCAAAGATCCCTTAAAAGAGTTTCAAAGAATGCTTATGGGAGGAGCATTGCCTATATACGCCTCACAAAAAAAGAACTCAAACTCTCAGAAAGCAATGAAAGAGAGTAATAGTACCAATGATTGGTAAGGATTGTTAGTTCAGAACCTGGACATCGATATCGTTGAGATGGACCCATGACTCTTGAAATAAACAATTCTGTCGACAGATGAAGTTGAGAACTTAAAAAGGAAGCAGAGATAACTGCAGATGTTTTGAGGAGAGTCTGAAATGTGAGCAGAGGGTGTGGGAAAGGCACTGTAGTCCGTGGTGAGCTGTGGAGGGGATATTGTTTAGCAAGGGAACAGCGTGTTTGGCTTGAGCTGCAGCTGAAATATTGGCAGTGTGTCCAGGGAGACTTCTTGGCCCTGAGGAAGAGATGGCATGGATTCGTGCATTGTGGAGGACTTGACATTTTCTGTTTGGAGTCAGGCTAAGCATGACTCTCTGTGATACTTACAGCCTTGGGACCCCCACACAACCAAACGCAAAATAGTCTGAGCTCACCGATTCTTCCCAGGATTGAAACACATGTTGGGAGAGAAGTCTCAGTTCCCAGCAGCAAATGCACCACCCTCGCCGTCCAGTGAAAGTTCCCATTCCCTTATGAGAAACCTTAAGGAAACTGTTGCAAATATTTCTTTGTCTTTCCAGTTTGAGCGACTGAACCTTGCACTTCAGAGAACACTGGCAAAGCATAAGATTGAAGAAGACAGGTAAGTGATACACTCCAGTTGTATGAACCCCATGAAGGTGCTGTTCAAGATGATCCACTCTTACTGCATATATTGGTCGTGCTGGGTTTCTATTATATCTCTGAGTTGAACTGAAATAGATGCACTCACTTTTAAAGATTTGTGAGAGTTGGAAGTTTGGTCTATGTGCTTTTAAAAAAATATGGTTTGCATTGTTAGTTTTTTTTGTTTATTTTATTTATTTATTTTAGTTTTTCGAGACAGGGTTTCTTTGTGGCTTTGGAGCCTGTCCTAGAACTAGCTCTTGTAGACCAGGCTGGCCTTGAACTCACAGAGATCCACCTGCCTCTGCCTCCCCAGTGCTGGGATTAAATGTGTGCGCCACCCTGGCTCTAAATTTTTTTTTTTAAAATAAGGCTGGTCACATGTGCTTCTGGTGGATAAACCTGTACCCTGTTCTCTATATTTAATTTGTGAATAATAGAATTATTTTTATTCTACTGAGTGCCAATTTGCAGAGAAGAGGATAGGAGTTTTGCATGCCAACACCACGGTGGGCACAAACACCTTCATGCACCCTTCCTCCCCATGGATTGTCTGGGCTGGATTTTCCTGCTGAGTAGCTGCAGCCAGACTTCAGACAGGCAGCTGGGCTGAGCCAAGCAAGAGTCGGAAACTGCCCAGGAGAGTGTGAATCCTTGTCTGACAGAAGCTTTGTTTATAGGACAGACCTGACAAGCATCCCAGAGGCGCCTCTGCCTCTACCCACAATTCCCAGACAGGCTGATAAGATAGCCACCAGTCAATCTTTCTGCGCTACTGGGGCTGTCTGCGCACTTCCCTGGCAGTCAGCTTGCTTGTGATTTATACTCAGGCCTTTGTGCTCTGAAACATCCCTGCTGCTGGATGGAGATTTGTTTTCTGCGGTGCACGCTGTAGGAGAGCCCTCAAAATCCTTTCCTTTGGAAATCTTTTCTTAAGGAAAAGAGAAGGCTTATGCTTTCATCATGATGATGACCCAGTTGGTGCAGTAGGGGTTTCCCTTCTGTCTGCTGCTGTGCAGTGGCTGTGGCTCCTTGGCCTTTCTTTAATTCTGTGCGCTTCTGTCCCTCGCTTGCTTGGTGGAGTCTCACACTACGGTTTGTGTTTTCCTTGATCTGCCAGCAGATGAACACACCTCAGCCTTGTTTCATGCAGCTGATTTCTGGGACTTAAAAATCAAAAAGAATGATGTATTTAGCAGTGCACTTGCCTTGAATGAAGGGACAGAGCCCAGTCCTTATCTAATGCAATCACTGTGACCTCCTCTTGATGCGGTCCCTCCCCAGCTTCTTTGACTGGAGGTGGATGAACTCACAGCTCTGTGTGTGTGTGTGTGTGTGTGTGATGAGTGTGTGTGTGTGTGTGTGATGAGTGTGTCTACTGGCTGCTCACAAGTCTTCCTGTCTTCTGTGTTTGCTAAAGCAAGGGTTACTTAGTTTAGAGGTCATTGTGTGCCCTTCGGAATGACAGGGCTCCATTCTGCTCTTATCTGACAGCGGGGCTGTGGGGGAATGTCAGAATTAGACCGTGAAGACTCACTCTTGCTTTTTAGGGAAAGAAAAAAACTCTGCTTAAATGAAAGAAAAGAAGGAAAAATAAGTATTTGGTATGATAGTGGATTGGCTAACAAAGGGTTTGTGAGTCTCCACATCCAAATTCGGCATAGTGTTATCTTATGATCCTGTGTCCATTTAGATAAAGTATTCCCAGCCAGCACTTTCCGTACTTACAGGCATCGCATTCCTATGGAACAGGGTTGTGCTCTAGGCCATTTTCCTCACTGCAAATATTTACTTCTAAGACTTCTTAAATTGTATCATGTTTTATTAAAAGGCTGTTTAAAATGGAGAAATATACCTGCATTTAAACTTGGCTCAGCTAATGGTAAGTTGAACCTCGCAATTAAATAGATTCTTTGAAACTCGTAAAGCCCTTGAATAGTTTGGCAAAAGTGGCCATAATCCGTCACCATAATGAGAAGTTTTCAGAAAGCAACTGGGCAAACATATCTCACAAAGTTGTCCAGTCGGTGTATGCAGCCAACGGCGTTCTCTATGGCTGAGCATCCGTGGTCATGGAGGACATGTTGTTCTAAGGCACAGAAATGTCAAAAATGTAAATGATCCATGAGGAACCACAGAAAAAAAATGAAGAAGATGCTGATTCCAGCCTATGCCTACAAAAACCAGACATACAGAAAAAGAACCTAACCTTTATAGCAAATTATCTGGTAAACAAGATAAATATATCCTATTTAATTTTTCTCTACCGTTAAAAAAATAAAAACAGCCCAACTGAAATTATTTCAGCTTCCTATTGACGCCCATGTGTGCTTTGCTTTAAGCTTCCTTTATCTAGAATGCAATAGATGAGAAAAACAGATTTGAAGCTAGTTTATATATAAGACCAGGCATAAACGTGGAGGAATAATGTCTGATATAAAGATCCCTAATCTCAGCAGCAAGAACTCCTGTATTTGATGTTTTGGCTTCAGGAAAAGACAATACGGAAGTACAGTGAAATCCACCGCAGGTAGATTTTTATCTCAGCTAGAGAGTCAGCCCCTTGAGGATGTATTAGCATCTTTTTTTTATTTTGGTGGTAGGGATGGGACCCAGGCCCTCAGTATACAAGGCAGTTCCTCTGCCATTTAACCGTGGCTTGTCATCCTCCTGGTAACGTGCCAGTGTGAATTCTCTTTCTCAGTGGTCTCTGGAAAGTGAACCACAGAGACAGAAAAGTCTGCTGAGGAATTATAAGGGCTTCTCCACACTATGCACACTTTGGGGCTTTCCCAAAAGTGTCTTGAGTCGTTCAGTCTCTGCTTGTTTTGTGTACGGCAAGTCAAGGTTTGTTTCTGGAAAATAGTTGTCTTATGTTATCTATATGTCGTATATAATCTGAATTTCCAGCATTCATGTATCAGCTTATAATTTAAGATATTTAATTATTTCCAGGAAATCTTCGGAAAAAGAAGACCTGGAAAAAATAATTGCGGAGCAAGCAGTTGCAGCAGGTAAGAAAGTGTATGAGATTAGGGTGCACACCACATTCCTGAATAACTACAATGTCTCTCAGCATTTCTGTATGTAATGCTTAGCAACTCCAGCACGAGGTGTCTGAACTCTGAGTGTACTAATGCAGACTAACCCTTTCTGAACTGTCTGTTTTTGCGAGTCCTCAAACATTTCCTCTTTTTAAACTGTTTATTTACTGAGAAGTAGATAAGGCTGTGTGGGAAGCTGATTCAGGGACCTTCACATTTACAGGCTGTGGTCTTAATCCAATCTATGTCTTCCTCGTTTGCATACAAAAAAAAAATCTGTTCCAAGAGGCGGATTAGAGAGTATTTTCAAAGGTTGGAAGTAATCATGGGAAAACAGTCTGGCAGAGTTCCCACATTGATAATTAGCTCCAGGCCAAAGATAGATGAGGAGTGACTGCTGGCGAGCCCTTTCAGAATATGGGTGTGAAAACTGAGAGGCTACAGGCTTGCAAAAGTAGTGCTTTTATGAACTATAACATTAGCAACAGGTACTTTGTACTGAGCCATTCTTGGAAGATAGACACTGTTCTAAAATAATCCCCACAGCACACAATATTCCTCCAACACAGTAGCATTGTCTCCTACTTTACAAGAGAAACGTGCACGAAACTTCCCTGTAATAGATGGAGACCAATTGCAAAAAAAAAAAAAAAAAAACCCACAACCAATAAAACTATAGAGTCATGGAGTCCAGTCCCAATGGGCATATCTACAAAGCATTCACACAAGTAACACATGCTGGGAGTCGCTAAGAACGTAAGGGAACATTACAGAAGAGGGAACAGAATGATGCGAAGACTCAAAGGACCAGCGAGTTTTCTGTAAGATTGTGTCTCCTAGCAATATAACAAGCTAGACTCAGAAAGTCTCAGCAACGTCAAGCATGAGGACATCACCAGTGGGTCTGCCAAACTGAATGGAGAGAAGCCCACAAAACCTCAACCTGCAGGCAACTGAGGAATCGCAGCGTAGGAGAACTAGTCTTCCTGGGAGAAGAGCAGACCGATTAGCTCATCATCCAATACCAAATGCTCAGCCCTGAAAACACGCGTTCGAATAGCGTTACACAGACCGAGCAGTTTCTATTTAGACTGGTATCTATATATACAGATGCAGTGACAATGGATGTAAACAAGGGGCTGTGAATTTGAAAGCGAGCAAGGCAGGGTATACGGGAGGATCTGGAGGGAAGGGAAGGAAGGGGAAAATGATGTTATTATTTTATAATCTCAAAAGAAATAATGAAAGCCATAGTGCCCAGCATATGGAGGCAAGACAGAAGCCTGAGAAGAAGATGCTCAAGGTGAATAGTACAATTCACGCAAATATTCGCTTAGGAAACTCAAGTAACAGACCATCCTGAAATCATCTCCAGATAAAACGGTTTCATGTTTTAAAAGAATCCCAGGTGTGGCTCTGACACTGTTCCAGCCTCTCTGGAACTTCTAGAAGACCCATGTTGTATTGTTAAGAGAAAGACAGACAGGCTTCGTCTGAACTGGTCCTTACCCTGAAATTCTAGTCGTTTTATAGTTAAGAGAGATAAAAATAGTGCATTCTGCTCACCTAGTCATTCTCGGTTTAAAATAAACAGTTTGAAGATTGTTAATCAGAGCTTCCATGATTCTAGGAGCTTATCTGTGTTGCTAAGATGAGTGTGCGCTTTTGAGTTGAGTTGGCACTCCTAAAATAGTAAAGGAAGTTAGCCACAAATCAAGGGAGGTTGCCTTTGGTCGCACCAGTCATCCCTTCTGAGTTTGAACTGAGGTACTTGCTAGCCTTCCCTTTTGTGTGCTTTCAGGGGTCCCCGTGGAGGCGCTCAAAGACTCGCTGGGTGAGGAGCTGTTCAAGATCTGTTACGAGGAAGATGAGCACACGCTGGGCGTGGTTGGTGGCACCCTGAAGGACTTCCTGAACAGCTTCAGCACGCTCCTGAAGCAGAGCAGCCACTGCCAAGAGGCGGAGAAGAGGGGGCGACTGGAGGACGCCTCCATCTTATGCCTCGACAAGGACCATGACTTCCTGAATGTTTACTACTTCATCCCCAAGAGAACCACAGCCCTGCTTCTCCCCGGTATCATTAAAGCGGCTGCTCGCATATTGTACGAAAGCCTCGTAGAGGTGTCTCTGATGCCTCCCTGCTTCCGGAGCGACTGCGCCGAATTTGTGAACCAGCCCTATTTGCTCTACTCTGTCCAAGTGAAGAGCACCAAGCCCTCGCTGTCCCCAGGCAACCCTCAGTCCTCGCTGGTGATCCCTGTTTCGCTCTTCTGCAAAACCTTCCCATTCCACTTCATGCTGGACCGAGACCTGGCCATCCTGCAGCTGGGCAACGGCATCAGAAGGCTGGTGAACAAGAGGGACTTCCAAGGGAAGCCCAACTTCGAAGAGTTCTTTGAGATTCTGACTCCCAAAATCAACCAGACGTTTAGCGGCATCATGACCATGTTGAACATGCAGTTTGTCATCCGAGTGAGGAGATGGGATAACTCTGTGAAGAAATCGTCAAGGGTAAGGAAAAGACAATGTTTTCGTCAAAATGAAGCCAGTTGTGTAATGTTTAAGGGAAACAACTCGCAGAAAAATAATGAGTGCATGCCATTTTGGTAACACATCTGTCTAAAATTCTAAAACAATTTTAGGAAGTCAATTTCTTCTATGTTCATTTGCTTGTCTACTTCATTCATTGCAAACATTTTTGATCGTAGTTTGCCCCCGTGATGGTGTGAGTGTGTACCTCTCATCTGTAGAAGGCTTGCCTGACCTCCAGGAAGGCCTGGTTCACACAACACACTTCTAATCCCATCATTCAGGAGGTAGAGGCAGGGGAGTCAGAGGCTCCTAGTCATCTTTGATTATATATCTAGTTCAAGGCCAGCTCAAGGTAAATGACATCCAGTCTCAAGACAAGATTTGGGGCAAGATGGCTCAGTGGGTAAAGGTGGTTGCCACCCAGCCTGAGTATGAGTTCGGGAACTATAGTGTAGAAGGAAAATATAACTCCTACAAGTTGTCCCTAGACCTCCACATGTGTTGTGGTCTGTGAATGCCCCCCCCACATGCACACACACGCACGCACACATGCACACACATGCACACACGCACGCACGCACATGCACATAGAAATAAAAGTAACATCATTTAAAGATAAGTCAACAAGCAAATATAAAATCATAACGAAGAACTTTATAGCCAAGGTAGAAGTGTTCATATGAAAACTTGGTTGGGATTATTATCAAATAGCTCCCTTGGCTTGAATAATGAAAATGCTGTTCTGTAAGAACAAAGCGGCACGCTTCAAGAAGCGAGGAAGTGAATTCCAATCAATACGCAAATACACGGCTAAATAAACAGCTTGATGGATCGCTGTCGAATGTGTGCGGAAGGGAGGCCATGCTCTCATGGTAAAGAATGTTGGCAATCATTTAATCTCAGGAACAAATGCCTGCTAACTGTCTGGAGAAACCATATGCATAGATAAGAGTAACCTTAGAAACATAGCCCCTTCCCCCAGACACACTGACTGTTCCTCGAAATGAAAACAGCTGTATAGCTACATTTTTTGCCAAAATAATACATTTAGTTTTCTTATAGTGACGTTAATGTTGTTCACGACATCAAAATTCAAGCCAAGCGATGTATGCTTGCTCATTTATAACAGCAGCACCACACCCCTGCAACGACTCGCATCACTGAATTTGGTCGGTCTTCCATCGCTGTTGTTGGACCGCGGTCTTTGTCTATGTTTCGGAACTGTAGATTATTATGTGGCATTGTTATACTTGATTGTATTTGTCCAGTCCCTCCTTGATGAAAACTTGGGTTGCTTGGACTCAGATACAGTGCAAACACACACATGTATACTTGTCTGTATGCGTACAAGTGAATTGTGTGGTCCAGGGCACACTCCTTCCAAGTCCCACTGCTTGTGAGACCCTCTGGGTACACTGGGACTATAGGTTGGGTGGTACTTTTCCTTATGTTTTCGAGAACGGCCCTTACGGCCCTTGTTAAGATCTAAAGGCAAAACTGAAACACAGACACGGCTTCTCTTGTGAGACCTAGCTATCTTAGACGGCAGTCGCTGGAGAAATAATCATACCCGAAAGATGTTTTCTCTAGCCATCTCCAGACGGAAGAGAAAGAAATGTTCAGATACATATTTGGAGACATTTTAGTCTCAGTGCCTGCCAGATGGAACAAGAAACTCATGGCAGAAGAAAGCTTGCTAAAATAGAAGATCAAGAAGAAGAAAAAAAAAAAAAGAAGAAACCATAGTGAGAAAAAGAATGAGGGGGAGGGGAAGGGTGAATGGAAACTAGGTGAATGGTACTACATATGTCAGATCTCTAGCTCCAGACTAAATGCATACGAAGATCTAAGAATCCAGTAGCAGCAGCACCTGTGTGCTCTTTCACAGGACCTCCGAGCAAGGCCTTCTACGCAGTCCTCACAGACCTCATAATGTCCGTGTAGTATATTCTGATGGATTCTTCAAATGTCTGCATGAATTTAGAGCGGACAAAACACTGAAAGTGATTAGAAGGCTTATTATTCTTCTATAGCAAATTGGAAACAAAGGAGATTATGCCGGTATCCGCTCCCTCTCTTGTTTCAGAAAGGTGTGGGGAACTTGGCCAACCCCCTGTAATTGGTGCTCCTTTGCTTTGCAGGTTATGGATCTCAAAGGTCAAATGATCTACATTGTGGAATCCAGCGCCATCTTGTTCCTGGGATCGCCCTGTGTGGACAGATTGGAAGATTTCACAGGACGGGGGCTCTATCTGTCTGACATCCCAATTCATAACGCCCTGAGGGATGTTGTCTTGATAGGGGAGCAGGCACGGGCTCAAGATGGCCTCAAGAAGAGGCTGGGGAAGCTGAAAGCCACCCTGGAGCATGCCCACCAAGCCCTGGAGGAGGAGAAGAAGAAGACAGTGGATCTTCTGTGCTCTATCTTTCCCTGTGAGGTTGCGCAGCAGCTGTGGCAAGGACAAATTGTGCAAGCCAAGAAGTTCAGCAATGTCACCATGCTCTTCTCCGACATTGTGGGGTTCACGGCCATCTGCTCTCAGTGCTCCCCCCTGCAGGTCATCACCATGCTCAACGCGCTCTACACGCGTTTTGACCAGCAGTGCGGAGAGCTGGATGTCTACAAGGTAGGGGAGGTGGGACAGGGATGGTCGGGCAGGCAGAGGTCACCTGGGGAAAGCCCCCGAGTGAACTGCGATGCTGAGGACTAGCTCTCGGCATTTGGGTCACGCAGGCTATATCTGGGGATCAGGTATTGTGCGTTAATTAGGTGGGTGTTCTCCAGCCAGAAATAGCTCAGTAAGAACCAATTGTTCCCGGAGATGAGCAACAGAGTGGAGAGAGGTTAGGCTGAATGGATGAATCCCATGGTGAGAAGTGAGGCATTAGCCATCCGTGGCCCAGCCACTTAGCTGTGGAAACGGAGTTAAACAAGAGCTAATTAAAGGTGTGACTCAGACAGGGGAACTTTATCCTTTGTATCTTTAAAAAGAAAGAAACAAAAGGTTTATACAAACTGTCCTAAAATAGATTAATGCAATGCACAGTCTACTTGACACTTTTCATAGGCTGTACATGAAGATCAGCTACTTCAGATGATGAATGTCTTCATCAAATGCAGATATACTCAAACTAAAGAGTTCTGCCTTTGAATCCCATCCTCTCCTTTGCTTTGTGGACAGAGCAAATGATTTCCCAATTGTAAAACAGCAAACACATTAGCTGTTCCCAGCATCTACACCCATGGATAACGTTCCATATCCCATAATCTTTGTGAACAGGACCGTCATGAA
This sequence comes from Dicrostonyx torquatus, assembly GCA_028555095.1. Taxonomy (NCBI): domain Eukaryota; kingdom Metazoa; phylum Chordata; class Mammalia; order Rodentia; family Cricetidae; genus Dicrostonyx; species Dicrostonyx torquatus. The sequence goes on from JAQHUG010000085.1 coordinate 5,201,350, forward strand.
GATTTTGTAGATTCTCAGGATCCAGGATTCTTGAAAAGGTGTTAGTGACCACTTAGGTACCTCTCTAGGTATGATGATCCAACAACACTATTATGTCCTGGAGCCAAATACATCATTTTCTTGAAATGAAGTGTTATGAAAGGGGAAAGAAACGAAATTTCAGGCTCTGCCTGTTTTGTTTGATGAAAAGGTCTTCTTGTTCAAATCCTTCTGGCTCAGTTTGGACAGTGGCGGTAAGAACAAAACACTCATTGGTGTCTGACTCAAGTCATCTGTTTAGCCTGTCCCAGTGGTTGGTGCAGAGTTCAGCACAAGACAAAAGAAATAAACTACTGGGAAGAAGCAAACATTGCCTATGGGAATGCATAGGCCCAGCCTTGTGTCTGAGGCTAGCAGCATCTTGTGACATTCCTTACAGGAAATCTCCGAGGGAGTTGTGATTTTTCTCAGGGGAGGGGAGGGAAGGGGACCTTGTATAATTACAGATAAAATAATTGGCAGTGATTCAGTTGTGCCTGATGGCCTCTTGTGGAATTCACTGTGGATTTCTAGTTATGTTCTCCACGAAGAGTAGATCCTTTCTCAGAACCAAGAGAAACAAATGTTTTTCCAGCAAAAGGGCAGTTGCAAGTGCCTCAGAAGGACTTGTCACCCCTGCTCTGTCAAGGGTTCTTGGCTATATCCCCTCCAAGAAGCGTGTCCATAGAGTTCCTTGACAAACTGGCTTCAGTGGAAACAGACAGCACACAACTGATCACTACATACCCAGCCCTCATTTCCACCTTTTCCTCATTTCTGATTCTTCATAGAAAGGGCCGAAAATAGCTTTAGAGGGGTCTGTTGTTAAACCATTTTTATGAATTCCTTAAGAGTTTCATACATTATATATTTTTTCAAAGATTTATTTATTTATTATGTATACAACATTCTGTCTCTATGTATGCCCACATTCCAGAAGAAGGTACCAGATATCATTACAGATGGTTGTGAGACATCATGTGGGTGCTGGGAATTGAACTCAGGACCTCTGGAAGAGCAACCAATGATCTTAACCACTGAGCCATCTTTCCAGCCCCCATACATTATATTTTGATCATATTCATTTCCCTCCCTGAACCCCTCCTACCTGTCTACCCACCCAACATCATATTCTCTGTCTCTTAGTCTCTTGGTGGATACCAAGTCCAGCTTGTGTTGGCCAACTACTTCTGGGAATAGGGTCTGCCGTGGAGTGTGCTTAATAGACCAGGTCTATTATAGTGACCGCATCGCTATAGAAAGCTGACTTTTCCTCTCCCTGCAGCAATCAAATGTCAAAACTCCCTCCTCAGCTGGAGCTGCAGGTTCATTCCTACCTCTCTTCTCCCATGGTGGGCTTTTGTCTGGGTAGCGTTTTCATAGGACATTTGCATGCTGTTGCCATCGCTGCAAGTTCTTAGGTGCGTCTGCTCTGTTGTGTGTGTAAGACAGTTTTCTTGAAGTCATCTTCTGCCTCTAGTCTAACAATATTCCCTGCCCTCTCTTCCAAGTAGATCCCAAACCTTGAGGGGAGTGGTGTGATATAGGGCTGAGCATTCCAAAATTCTTATTTTCTACACATTGACCAGTTGTGATCTCAATGATATTTACCATCTATTGCAAGAAGGTTCTCTGGTGAGAACTGAAAGATGTACTGATTTATGGGCATAGAAATATATCATTACAAGTGATTTTGATGCTACATCCATTTAACAGAGTCGTAATAGTAGGTTTTCACCTATAGCCCATGACCTCTCTAACCACATGTTTTTGGGCTCCTTGACAGTATCAAGTACAGGTTCCATCTTGTAGAATGAGCACTGGATCCAATTTCTTAATGTGGTTGGTTATAGCCTTAACATTCATGCCATCAGGGGTATAGCTTGCCAGGCATGGGATTAATGTAACTTACAGTGTTCACAGTTGGGTAAGATTATTATTTTTTTTCTCAGATTGCCTTTGACAACCCTCTAGCACCAGCACCATAAAAGTGAGCCCATTAGGGTTGAAGTTTCCAGTTGAGTATCAGTTAAACGGCTCCATGTTCTATGTCCCAAATATGTGATGTCTTCAGCTATTCGTAGAGGGCCGCTGTTGGTTCCCGGCCACCCTAGTAGCTTAGACCTGAAATAATCACACAGAAACTGTATTAATTAAATCACTGATTGGCCCATTAGCCCTAGCTTCTTATTGGCTAACACTTACATCTTAATTTAACCCATTTCTATTAATCTGTGTTTCACCACATGGCTGTGGCTTACCTTCTAAAGTTCCAGCATCCATCTCTGGTGGGACTATATGGCGTCTCTCTGACTCTGCCTCCTTTTGCCCAGCATATAGCCTAGTTTTCCCCACTAGTTCTGTTCTTCCCCGCTTTAGGCTCAAAATAGTTCTTTATTCATTAGCCAATAAAAGCAACACACAGACATAAGGACCTCCACACCATTCAGCAATAAGAGCTTACTGAGAAGCTGGGTGGTGGTGGTGGTGCATACCCTTAATCCCAGCACTCGGAGGCAGAGGAAGGCAGACCTCTGTGAGTTTGAGGCCAACTTGCTCTACACAGTGAGTTGCAGGGCAGGCTCCAAAGCTACAGAGAGAAACCCTGTCTCAAAAAAAAAAAAAAAAGAAAAAAAAGAAAAAGGAAGGAATAAAGAACGAAAAAGAGCTTACTGCCAATTTCCGGGGAGTAATCCACAGCATTGGCAATAGATTATAATTTTAAGGGTACGTGGGACCTCTATTAGACAATGACTCATAAAAGGTAACTCATTCCTAGTATTGGCTTTTGTGAATAAAATGGGCTTAGCATGACCTGTAATTGAATATGACTTTAAAGAATAATCAATTGCCTTTGTTGCAGGAAATAACTATGTGATTTCATTTTCTTGTTGTGTTTCAGTCTTTCAAGTATTTTCCTGTTCATTTCTCTGGTCCCTTCTTATCTTAGCATATGATTGTTGATTATCCAACATTTGCCTTCATGAGTGGACTATGAATACCCTTGGTGCGGTCTGAGAGGAGCTCACACGTGGGAAGGAGAGGGGATTTAACAAATGTCCACTTTCTATATGATGTGTTGGCTGCCTCACTATTCTAGTAGGCAGAAACGAGGATGACTGCAGGGGGAACAGGCACCTGGCAATACAAGTGGGAAGTGACACTTCTCCTAAGTGCTCTTTGGGACACCTTGATACGTCTTGCATTAGGATGAGTGTTTCTTATGAACCCACTAGTGAGGAAGAGCAATGCATTGTCGCCTGTTCATGCATTACTGGCTGCAGGTGACACAGTGACTTCCACGGCCGTCCTCGGAGCCTTGACATTCTAGTGTCGCGGGGAAGAAGCTGGGGCTATAAATAAAAACTCCAGTCAATGGAAATTTCTGGAGAATACATAGAGCTGATTAAGGAGTATATGAACTGAAGACCCTGAAAGATCATAGCTCTACACAAGACTTAAAGTAGACATTTCTAATAGGTGCATTGTTTTTTTTCTTTTTTGGATTTTCGAGCCAGGCTTCTCTGTAAGCTTTGGAGCCTGTCATGGAACTAGTTGGCCTCGAACTCACAGAGACCCGCCTGCCTCTGCCTCCTGAGTGCTGGAGTTAAAGGTGTGTGCCATAATAGGCGATGTTATAAGGATAAAAGATGAGCAAACAGGTATCTACTGTTTGTTCTAGGTAAATGAAGAACAGGTGAGACTGTACCTTGGTGTGGTTGAGTGATGATGGAACATCCGTGACCTGAGAAAGCGATGCAATGAAAGATAGAGTCATACCTTGGCAAAGACAAGTTCAGAGCAGCTCTGGAGACATTCCAAATACTGCAGCGTTCACAGGGATGGATAATGGAAATGAATTGAAGTAGCTCATCATGTTTGTCCCTCCTTCCCTTTGTTCTCTTCTTGCTTCCATAATTCATAATGGACTCTGTAGGTGAGAATAACATAATGGAAGGACAGGACAAGTTTGACCACTGGGAGTAGAAGACTTATATATGCATTTAACTTGATAAATTAATATTTAGCTCTCGGTAGCCACTCACAGACAGATAAAGTTGCTTATGGAAACAACAATGGTAAAGATAATGATAAAGATACTAAGCCTACTTCCAATTTATTTATTTTCCTACTTCCAATTTAAACAACTTGTTTTCCAATAGCTTTTTGAGCACCGTTATTTTTATTTCCCATCTTGACAATTTGGTTTCTACCCATCCTGTGTGATTAATATACTTGTGTACCATTAATAATTGCCAAAAATTTCAGAAATTCTTTAGAAAAGCGCTGTATCTTTTGCTGTTACGGCTCCTAATATCTCAGTTTTACATCATAGTTCTTCATTGCATTCATATAACATTGTTGAGGGAGGTTGAGTTCATGTGAAATGTGGTTTTATGATGGAAAATTGATCCCACTATCAAAATTCTCTAGAAATTCAAACTATGGGGGCTGGAAAGATGGCTCAGTGGTTAAGAGCACTGACTGCTCTTCCAGAGGACCCGGGTTCAATTCCCAGCATCCACATGGCAGCTCACAACTGTCTGAAGATCCAGTTGCAGGGGACCTGACACCTTCACACCAATGCACATAAAATAAATAAAAATGCACATAGTTAAATAAATCATAAAAAATATTTTTAAAAAATCAAACTATGGGCTGAAGAAATGCCTCAGCCATTAAGAGATCTTCCTGATCTTTCAGAAGACATGAGTTTAGTTCTGAGCACCTACATAGGGAGTCTCACAACTGCCCGTAACTCCAGCTCCAGGGAATCCAATGCCCTCTTCTGGCATCCGTAGATACTCACACACACACAGTTTCCAAACACACATATACACAAGTAAATATAAGATAATGAACAAAAGTGGAATCTAAAAAAAAAATCTAAGCAACAAGTACATTTTTGTACAAAAGCCATTTTATATAGTTTTCGTTGCTGCTTATTTGTTCTGTAGGAAGGAACACGTGTGGTTAGCAGCAGTCTACAATAGAGACCGTTTGATAGTGTCTTCGCAGATTGTGCGGTCTTTCGGTTCACTTCCCTGAGGTCAGCAGTCGGCGTCTTGCGCATTTTATGAAATGAAAAGTTACCTGCACCATTGCCGCGGCTTCTCCATAGGGCCAGAACGCTCCGGTTTCTGCCGTATGATTCTGCTGGGCTGGCTCCTTCTGAGCTGTTATTTAATGGGTAAATCATATTCTATCCAGGTGGAGACCATTGGGGATGCATACTGTGTGGCTGGGGGACTGCACAGAGAGAGTGACACCCATGCCGTCCAGATAGCCCTGATGGCCCTGAAGATGATGGAGCTGTCCAATGAGGTCATGTCTCCCCACGGAGAACCCATCAAGGTAAGACAACTGCAAGTGGCAGAATAGTTGGTTGTCAAAGTCCTGGTACATGGACCAGGGTTCAGTTTTAAAGAGGAAGGTCTTTTCAAGTTTGTGTGGTTGGGAGTGGGGATCACCATAGGCTGTTACACAGCCTTACAAGAAGACTGAGATAAGTTGGTTTTTCAAAAACATCTCATAAAGATCCACAGCAGACCGATGCTTTCCTACGGTGTGGAATCACGCCAGACCTCCATCGCTGCAGATTCGGCACAAAACCATGCTATGCAGAAAGCTGCTTCTTATACTGGTGGCCAAAGGACAGTCTGACACCTGCTGGGAACTGAACCGGCAAGGTGGAAATTCTTGCATCGCTACTGTTGCAAGATAAGAGACTGGCAAATGCGCTCTCTACTGAGCATGCTATAGACAGGTCCCAAAGCTCCCATGGCAGTACTCATGGATGGAGCCGCAAGAGACACAGTCCCCGCGGGAAGCTGACCTTCCCAAGCCCAATGCATGTGCACAGCATCCAGTCAGCTTTGTGCATCTAGAACGTGCCAGGCAGTTTAGAAAATGAAGTGTTTGTTTTCCAGCAGTAACAGTGGCTATCCCCTTAGGAAATTGACTGTGGAGTGACTCTTCTAACTCTATAGAGGACTGTTGAGAGGTACAGATTGGATATGGTTTATTCCCCTGTCTGCTATGTTTTTATTTGCAGGGCTTTTTAATAATAACGTTTTAATAAAAATATAAAACTGAAAGACTATTGACTATGAAACCAATAGCATTCTCTAGGCGTGTGACACTGTTGGACTTCGAGATGAGACATAAACAGAATAATGTACTATTGTGGATGGGGCAGTGGTGGCCCACGCCTTTAATCTCAGCACTTGGGAGGCAGAAGCAGGCAGATCTCTGTGAGTTCAAGGCCAGCCTGGTCTACAGAGTCAGTTCCAGGATATCAAGGGTTACAAAAAGAAACACCGTCTTGAAAAAACAAACTAACTAAATAAATAAATAAGAATACTGTACTATTGCAAAAAATAAATAAAAGCAAAATGCCAAATGTTGATAAAACCTGAGTGGATTATAGGCGCTGTCTAATAGTAAATTGACCACTTAATCTTGACACTTTTTACTTGATGACTTTTCAGCTATGAGCTCTAAAAATAATGCAGAATTCTATCCTCCCAATGTTCAGTATCCAACTTCAAGGAAGAAGCGAAACATAAAAATAAAGCTATGGTGAAGGCATTTAGCCTTGGCCGTCTGTAACCTTAAGGGAAGCCGTGTGTCTAAGCCGTCACGAGCTTCTCAAACTCGTCGGTCGGCTCATTCATATGCTACTGTCTCCCACGTCCCGACATTCACCAGTGTGAGTCTGCAGCCGTTTGTTGTACATTGTTCCTGTCCATCACGAGCCTGAAGAACTTACGAGAAGGCTGCCAAGTTTTCGGCGCAAAATATCTGGGTCTCTGGCCAAGAATAACCAAGTAGACTGGAGTCTGTTGGAAAGTTAGGGCTTGTAGTGCGTGAACAGGAACATCCATTTCAAATCAGCAGCTTCACCCACCTGCTGGGGAGGATGGCAAATGTCTGTATCAGCTACGACTGTCTACGCACACACGGCATGGTCCAGCATGGTAGGCTAAGAGTCCTCGTACGTTTCCCATGGCAGCTGACATCCCAGCGAATGACAGGCAGATGGCCTCCTATGACTTAACCGTACACAGAATAGGCATTTCCGCCTCTTCTGTCATCCACAGCCATCACCTCTCTGCTCAGGGGAGGGAGCACAGCTTCCAACCCTGCAGCTGTGTTTCGGTAGCTCCCCGGCATCTCACATGAACAGATTTAGTTTCTATCCTTGCATTTTTTACAGGAGAAACACATGGTTATTTTCTAATATTTTGATAAAAGAGTTCATAACATCACAATAAATATTAAAACTCTCTAGACTCTGAGCAATAAGGTCAAGATTGCCACTTAAATTATTTTATATGTCAGATCCATATCAGAAGATTAATGGCAGGATTTTTGTTAGCTGCCTCAATGTAGCCTTTCTTAGTTTTGCAGCTAGGGGAATTATTTATAGTTAACCTTAAAGATAATCACTTGGGTAATAACAGGTTAGCCTTAGTGGCCTGTGAAGTGAGATATTCATTAGGTCTTTTATTGCCTATTCATCTGCAGTCCTGTGAGATAGCTGATGGGTTAGAGACACACAGTGAAGAACTCAGGGTTGGGGGGGGATGCTTTTAGCAGGCAGGGAAATGTGAGTGTGTATGGAGGGCTGCACACTGTGATTTAGACATCGTCTCATTTAATTTGGGGGGGACACCATTTGAAGGCTGGCCAAATTCCTTGGGCGTCCGGATTTGAAGCCTTGGATTCATCTGGTTTCTTCACAGAAAAGTGAAAGCTATTTCCCTGTGTTTCTCTGTTTTGTTTTATAACGTGTTTGTTGTTTTTCCTTAACTCTGTGCTGTTCCCTAGCATAGTCACACATGGGTATCACGAAGTCCCTCCTTACCACTGTCCTTATTTATCCTCATCCACTGGGACTGGAAAACTATGAGCAGGCTGTGGGTAGCGAGCTGAGGATTGGATTCACAGTGAAAGTCAGTAAGAGGCAGGATAGAGGAAAATTCGAATCAGGTACTCCTTCAGGAGATGAACTAGGCAACACCAAACCAATCCTCCAGCCAAGGGCTTCCCTATTAAGGTTCCCTTCGAGAGTCGCTGAGAGATGTGATTCCTTTTGCCTTTCATTATTTTACTGTGTTTTCCCAGCGGAAAGAAGTTCAATCAGACGTGCTGATCATCTTATGGATGACCTTTTGTTCTTGAATTTGGGGTAAATGTGAGATTGAGAGCTAGAGAAGGGGAGCCGGGGAGAGCTGTGCGGGAGGAACGTGTGGGGCTTTGGCTGTATCTGTGAGGGGAATACACTCACATATTACTTATAAAATAAAGCAAAAAAAAACCGATATGGTAAATGTATCATTTAAAAAATCTGAAAATCAATATACACAGAGAAACTGGAGCAAAGGAGTGTGCCCAAGAGAACAGAATCTTCTTAGCATAGTTGTACTGAGGTTGCATTTATGCAACTTAACATTGTATAATGTTACTGCGTAAATCCATCTTCTACTAAAGATGAAAAAACCTAGGTACAGGAGACGGCTAAGTTTTGCTTCTTAGTGTAGACTTCTGGCTTGAGGAATCCCCACCCCTGCTTATAGATGAAGGAATAAGCACAGGGAGACGGAGGCACAGCAGGCAGATTTTCAGAAGTCTCCTCTCCTGATGCTCTGCCCTGAGAATGATGGTGACTTTGGGGGCAGGACATCTTAATCGATTCTGGGACGTTGCCAGCAAATGCCCAAAGTTAGCTGTAAAACCCAGAGGTGCCTAATTAGTTCAGTGATAATCAAAGATACCGTGCACCATGGTGAGTTCTCTCAACAGTCAAAGGTAGGAGGCGAGAGCCCACCCTACAGAGCTGGCCTCGGACCTCCACAGCTTGCTGGGCTATGTGCCATTGCTGTCACTGTTTATGTTTGAGGCAGGGTTTCTTTACACAGCCCTGGTTGTCCTGGTACTCACTATGCAGACCAGACTGGTCTCAAACCACCTGTCTCTACCTCTGCCTCCGCCTCCAGGGAGTTAGGATTCAAGGTATGAGCCACCACACCTGAATAATCAATGTATTTTTAGAAATAATAAAAAAAACCCATGCAGAGTCTTTTAATTGCAAGCAATCCCTCAGATATCCGGGTCTTCGGCCTTTATTTAAAGGACATACAGCCGGGTGGTGGTGGTGCACGCCTTTAATCCCAGCACTAGGGAGGCAGAGGCAGGCGGATCTTTGTGAGTTCGAGGCCAGCCTGGTCTACAAGAGCTAGTTCCAGGACAGGCTCCAAAGCTACAGAGAAACCCTGTCTCGAAAAACAAAACAAAACAAGCAAAAAAAGGGCATACAACTAATAAAACTTTTCAGATGAACAGCTAGATAGAGAGACTGAAAACAAGAGCATTGATATCATATCCTTACTGTCTGTCAACATGCCGGCTGCATTGCTGCAGCCATTGGTGAAGAGTGTGTGCAACCCTTCACGTCCTCCAGGGGCCCGCATCTTTATGAGCAACCCATTTAAAAGCATTACATCCCAATTCCAACCCTTGGAGGTAGAAGCAGGAGAATCCGACCCTCAGGACTCTGCTCGGCTATAAGCCAGTTCCAGGACAGCTTGGACGGTGTCTTCTAGTTAGATATCACCCAAGTTTCATGTTGTGTGAGTCTGGATTTTAGGTTCCTGGTCCAGACAGTGTAGAATGTGGCGACAGGGATCTGGGTCCCTGGCACTCTACAATTTTCTCTGTCCTCTATCATTTCCAGTTCAGTGTTACAATTCTTTTCCTCAGTTGCCAGTCACTTAAATAAAGGAGTTGTGGGCATACAATTACTGTACAATAAAATGGTTTGTTTTTGTTTTTGTTTTTGGATCTCACAAGCTGACCTCAAGCTCCAGAGGTCAGTAGAACATCCTACTTTAGCCTTCTGGGTATCAGGAACTACAGGTGGTCCTTCTCTGGCCTTCTCTAGTTTCCTGCTAGACTCTAGAAAGGTTATTTCTCTCCTTTGAAAGACAGAAGAGCTTTGTGTGAGCGACCCAGGGGTTCTCGGTTATTCTGCCACAGTGATCCTGACAGGCTGAGAGAACAAGTTTATTTCAGATGCTAAAGACAGGTGAAATAAAACCAAGCGCCCTACGGAGCAGAGTTACCTACTGTGACCCCTGACTCCGCCCTGGTAATGTAGCTTTGTGTGGCCCTTAGAGGGTGACTCAGGAAGAGAGGAATGGAGGAAGGAGGTAGTTGGGGCATGATTAATAAAACCTCAGAGACAGATATTGGGGTTCAACCTGAAGAGCACAAAAGCAAGTCAACCAGTCGCTGGCTCTTGTCTCGACCTCAGTCCGAAATGTCAATCCTGCCTCCAGGAAACGTCGGAATGAAACTGAGCCTGAGAGATGTCTCCTCCCATTTTATAATCCTCCCTAATTCTGAGATGAAGGGCGTGCACCAGCTCCCAGCTGGTTTCTATGGCAAGCTAGTGGGATTAAAGGCGTGCGTCGTTGCTGCCTGATCTGTAACACTGGCCAATGTGGCTGCTTTTCTAATCCTCAGGCAATGGTTTATTAGAATACAAACAAGACACCACGATAGTTAGTTACACTGGTTAGAAGCTTCTAGACAAGACATTCAGACAGTACTGTCAAGCGGGAAGTGACTTTCCAGAGACCAGGAACACTGTTATTTTGCTTTCAGATGCGAATTGGGCTGCATTCCGGGTCAGTTTTTGCTGGAGTTGTTGGAGTCAAAATGCCCCGCTACTGCCTGTTTGGGAACAACGTCACTCTGGCTAACAAGTTTGAGTCCTGCAGCGTGCCGCGGAAAATCAACGTCAGCCCCACAACATACAGGTACTGACAGCATTAAGAACCTAAAATGCATGGTTTTCCCTTTGATGCCATCGTCTTTTTTTAAATCTGCCCTTCCCCCTGTTTTATTTGCATTGGATATATTACAGGAAAATGAAATGAAATAACGTTTAGAATTCTTACTTTGACTTGCCTTAAGGCTTTCGCTACCCTTCGGAGATAATTACAGCATTATTTTTTTTTTAACAGATATCACATCTTCTTCTGAATTTTTTTTTATTCAAAGTATGTGTGAACCTTCTCAGTGTATCAGTGGGTATTCTGACACCCGCTGCTATCTTGGTGTACAGTTCTGGCAGTAGCTGCCCAGAGTTAACACAATGACAACATTTTATAGGGGTTCAGTGCTCAACAAAACTGGATAAGATCAGACACCGAGCACACTCCAAGAGAGCTTGGGCTGTAGCACTTTTGACCAGCTAGCTACACGTGTGAGGGCTGCCCTTGAGCCCTCCAAGGTATCTTTAGAATAACGTCAGATTCAGGTAAGTGATGCCTGAGCAACCCAGGACGTCTTAATTGTGAAGAATACAAGTCAAGATCCGGTAAATGAGGAAGGTGAAGCCTGGCTGGACCCGAGATGCAAAGTCCCTGCACAGTCTGGATGTATTACTGGCGCTTGCCACACCAGTGGAGCCATAATCCGGAGGCTCTGCTCTTTTAACAGTTAATGCCTGCATCCCCTGCTCTGAGAGAGGATGGACTGCCCCACAGGCTTGGTTAATAGAACAGTTTTCAGTCCCCTGCCCCAGCCCTCTTCTAACCTGGAAGATATTTCTGGAACTCTGGCCCCACTCTGAGTCATCATTAACATAAGCTAGGTGGGACCCAAAGGGTTAAAAAAAAACCAAAAAAAAAAACCAAACAAATCAAAAGAAAAAACCACCACCAGCAGCAGCAACAACAACAACAATAACTGACCAGCAGCAACTCTGTAATTCAGGAAATTTCCAAGGGTTTGAGGGTCACTCCCGACAACCAAGGTCAAGGGTTAAATCCCTCGCTTCAGAACCACAGGGACAAAAAGGGGGATTCAGCAGAGGAAAACTGTCAGGTCATTAAACAATTTCAGTCTGTATTCTTGAGGCCCAGCAGCAAATGGTGACACAGGAGCCACATGCAGGATCAAGAGGATCAAGAGGAGCTCTCAGTGTGAGCGGTGGCACAGGCCTGGGATTCAGGTTACTCGGAGGCTGAGTCAGGATGAGGTCAAGTTCAGGGAGAGTTTGAACTGCAGTGAGTTCAAAGCGAGCCAGGAAAATTTATGAGACTCTGTCACAAAACGAAAACCTTAAGGAGAGGTCTGGAAAGATGGCTCAGCAGTTAAGAGCAGTTGCTGCCCTTCCAGAGGACTCAGGTTCAGTACCCAGAATCCTTACCTTTGGTAACTTCAGTCCCAGATGGTCCAGCAACTCTCTTCTGGCTTCAGGGACAACCAGATACATATAAAATGCAGACAAAACACCCATACACATAAACTATCAATAAGTAAATTGTTTTAAAAAGTTAAAGGAGGACTGGAGACACAGCTCAGTTGTAAATTAGGGCTGACCTAGCTTGAATGAAGATGTAGGTTCAGTCCCAGTACATGCACTTAGCAACCTGAGCCAATGATTTCCTGTCTTGGGCTTATCCACATTTAACCAGAAAAAAAACCCAGCTGCTCCATGTCCATAGGCTTCAATTATTCTACAGATTTTGTCTTATTAAGAAAAAAAAGCCTTTTTTTTGTTTAGTTAAAATTTTAATAGGCAGAGTTGGACCATTCTGTTCATCATATGTACTTTATATATCCACTGCTCAATGCAAACAATAAACACCTGATAAAGACAAGACAAAATGAGATTGTCTGCTCTACTCATATACAACATAGAAAAACAGATGGAACTGGAGAACATTCTCCCCTGCAGAAGAATGCAGGGGTTCTGTCTCACTTTCTGAGCTACTTGTTATATTTTGGGGAATTTTTTTTTTATTAGGAGGGCCTGGGACAAGGGGAGTAAATGTAAATTTTTCTTTTAACAATAAAAAAAAGAGAGAGAGAGAAAAAAAAAGATTCCCAGTGGAAAAAAAAAGCCTTTTAATGGACACCCCAAAGTAGCAGAAAGTATTCCAGATCCCTACAGACCCAAGAATATCATACTACTTTACCCTACAAAAACATGAAAGCTTCCATATTGCAACTCATGCTCTCACCATTCCCTTATGTTTAGGCTCCTTTATACAAATTTATAATTTATAATTACCAACAATCGCTGGAGCTCCACAGTGCAACTGAAGCTCGCTTAGGGGCTGGAGATGCGCCTCTGTTGGTAGCATGCTTACCTAACATGCTTGAAGCTCTGGGGCGATCCCCACCACTGCATGAACCAACAGTGGTTGTACATGCCTGCAATCCCAGTACATAGAAGGTGGGTTTAGGAGATTAGGATGTACAAAGTCATCCTTAGGGAGATAGTGTGTTGGAAGCCAAACTGGGCTACATGAAGCACTGTCTCCAATAAACTCCTCCCACCAAAGAGCTCATTTGAATTCTACATTTATGGAATTCATTTTAAAAATCCACTAACATTTCAAAAAGCAATTTCATATCACGTATATCATTTTACCTTCCCCCCCCCAATTTCTTGGCTGTGTTTTCTTCTCAGTTGAATTTGTTCAGCTATGAATGAATGAATGAATGAATGGACAATTGTTGTGAGGGGGGCACTTGTTGGTTCCTGGCTTCTCAGCCCCGAAATAATCACACAGAAAATGTATTAATTAAATCACTGCTTGGGCCATTAGCTCTAGACTCTTATTGGCTAACTCTTACATCTTAATTTAACCCATCTCCATTAATCTGTGCATCACCATGAGGCATGGCCTACCAACAAGGTTTCAGCGCATCTGTCTCAGGCGGCAGCTCCATGGCTTCTGCTCAAACTCCACCTTCCTTCTCCCAGCATTCAGTTTAGTTTTCCCTGCCTAGCTCTGTTCTACCCTATCAGGCCAAGCCAGTTTCTTTATTGACCAAAGGTATTCACAGCATACAGAGGAGAATCCCACATCAGACAATCATTTATCATTTTTAATTTAGGAGAGACCCTTTTTAATGACATTAAAATGATATGTTTGTTATTATTAAAACTTAAAGTAAGTTTATGTTTATGAATTTCATTGTTATATAAATCACATTATCCCCACTATTGCATAATTAATTTTTCTTTTAATATGAGCCAAATGTATGATTTAGATTCTTTGTAGCATTTGTGTGTGGGGTGGGGGACTATCTATTGAATCACGGGAATTCGTTTGTCAGTTATCCCCAATATGACTACTGTGGTAATATCCAATTATTTCTCTTGTCTTCCTGTCCTGAACTGTCAAATGTTTCCATCAGCATTAAGTTTTATTTTAGTCTATTTTATTTTCAGGTTACTCAAAGACTGTCCTGGTTTTGTGTTTACCCCGAGATCAAGGGAGGAGCTTCCACCAAACTTCCCTAGTGACATTCCTGGAATCTGTCATTTTCTGGATGGTTATCAGCAAGAAGGGCCTCATTCTAAGCCATGGTTCCAGCAGAAAGATGTGGAAGATGGGAACGCCAACTTCTTAGGCAAAGCGTCAGGAGTAGATTAGGGATTTGACTCCTCGGAGGACTTGCAGAATCTCTGAAATGAGGATTACAGAAGATGAAAAGCAGCGGTAAAATTTCAGGGACTGCCCTTGTCTCCTCTGTCTCCCACTTAGCATGACAGAAAACTGTACACTTCATTTCAGGGACTGCCCTTGTCTCCTCTGTCTCCCACTTAGCATGACAGAAAACTGTACACTTCAGCGTTTCCTTCCTCTTCTATCTGAGAAACAAACAAACCTCAAAAGTGGCTTTTGGGGACATAGTTTTGTTCTAGAACAATCACTACCTGCACTCTAAATCCAGCACATTGTACATACCCCGGGCGATTGTAGCCAAGTTCAACTATAGAAAGCCATGAATTCCCCTACAGCCTGTGCCCAGCGCAACGCGTGGTTATTAAGTTGTATTTGTGATTGACAGTGTTTAATTCTGTAGAAGCTTCTGGCCTTTTCAAGACTGCATCCGATTAAATTCCCTCATTTAAACACAGCGTCTGTAACACAGTAGGCCCGTACCTTCTTTTCAGCTACATCTTTGCGTCTGTATATTTCTTTTTTTCTTTTCTTCCCCCCCTTTTTTTTTTTTTAGAAAACAAGCAATTAGACATTAGATGAAATGTGGTATAAAATACTTCTGCATTTATTAAAGGATATTTTTATGTTTAACATTAGAAATGTTCTCCATAGCACAATATATCATAAAACAAATGGCTTTTTTTTTGTCTTGACTCTATATGTGATAAGGCCTATTTTACTTAATAATGAAAATTTACTTCCTATTAATCCATGTGAAACATACTAATAGCAAAATTTTCGTAATAAAAAGGCTTACAGGCTGAGTGAAAGTGTAATAATCTAATGTATTTAGGGCATTGTGAGATGAGTTAAAGTTTTCATGCAGAGAGCCTGCAGTAGATCACAGAGGTAATGTGTTCTCACACATACATGTCCAAATGATCTGCTACTGCCATGTTGAGCCATGAAATCCAAGGGGGAACGTTTGATTTCAGAAGTAGAACACGAGACTTATTTTTCTTCTTTTTGAAAGCTTCGTACGTATTTCTGCTGACCATTTCAGTGTCTGTGTATACATTAGGAATTAAGATTTGTATTCTTTACTGTACATCTGTGAAGCTTTTATTCTAGTTAAAATATCTTGATAGTGTTTTCTAAAGAAACCACTAATACAAATGGAGAAAACCTTACTGCGGTTCCTTTGTGGAGATTTCTAAACATTGTTCTGGAATTTGAACTAATTTCCTTTCCCTCCCGTGCCCTCATCTCAGGCCCCCTTCCTTCCATCCCCCTTGTGCATGTGTGTGTGATTCGGGGGACAGAACAGAAGGCTCGTGCATGCTAGGCAAGGGCTCTGCTATTGAGTGACTCCGTCACCATGGAGCTTGGATTTTACTGCTGATGATGTCACTTTATACTCTCTCCCAAATTAAGTCCCAGTGTTCAGTCTGCTAAAAGGATACGACTTTGAAACAAGATCAACTTTAAGGCAAGAGAAAGATGCACAGTTGGGTTTTTGAATCAGTCTTAGCAGAGCTATATACATTCTGACTTCTTATGCATGGATTTGAAAAGAAAATCTGTTTAAAAGTCCTCTACTGCCTCCACCCGTCTCCAGGCATCAGGTCTAATAGTCACCACTTGCCAAGTTCCAGTTTCCCAGGGGTACAACAAAGCACTCCAGTGGGTTTCTTCAAAGGCTGGTAGTGTCTCATTAAACACACTCTTTCTCTGTCTGGAGCTGAAATTCATTACAAGGAAAGTAATAGGAATTATACAGGCAATTAGAAGCAGCAGACAGGACATCATGCTCATCACCTGTGTATTTAGCAAGTTGCCACGCCAGTAATAATCTGATTCAGATGCCTGCACATTAATTAGAATTCCACCCAGAGAGATAGCTCAACGGCAGAGCAATCGCCCAGCATGTACGCGGTCCTGAGTTCCAAGCCAAGCGGTGGGAAAAACTGCATGTATCTCTCATGTGTATATGACATATGATCACGTTCACCTCTGTCACCTGTGCCACCTGTGTACACCTGGAAGAAAGGGAGGGACTGTGGAGATCCAAGCAAATGAACCATGGACGCTCCATGTTCGAGTCTTGTAACTTTCTATTATTTTGGCATTTTACAAAATAAAAATATGATCAAAAATTATTTTCCTGGAGAAAGTCTCTGTTGTAGGTTTCCTAGACCTGCTCGTGAGGGCCCTTAACTTTCGACAAAAGCCACGCCAAGCCATTGCCTTCTGTCTCTGCAACCACACTAGAACCACGAGACAAGGGACATGCTGGACCTGAAAGGATGTGCGTGATAGGCGGTGTGTGTTTTTCAAAAACTGTTTCAGGAAATGCAGAGATGACAGTGAATATTCATCAGCTCAGGGGTGATGGCACGAACAGTCGCTTCTCTCTCAGTGGAAAACAGTTGACGTCATCCTTGGGGACTTTGGCCAGAAGAATGAACAGGATAACCGAATCAATAAAGCGCTTGCAAGGGTGGTGGCGTCTGCTCAATCCTCAGACTGGAACCAAGTGTTCACGCCATAGCTGGGAAGTAGAGTACAGAGAGGAAAGGGAAGGGTCTTGCTACCCCCTCAGGCAGGCCTTAAATTGCTGACAGATCTCTCACTAGCCCCGCTTCCCAAGAGAGCCAAACTGGGGAAGAAACCTTCAACACACAGGCCATTGGGGAACAGTAACACTTCCAAACACCGCGACTCCCTACTTTTTATTGAATTGTGAAAATATTTGACTTCCATGGCCTGCACACTTTGAGGATAATGTCCTTTATGTGAGTTGGATAGTTACCCGAAGAATTAAATGGCGACAGCACAGGTCCATGGTGCCGCTGAAGGCCACAAAGGTGGCCATTAGCATCTTTTCCCCAAACAGGAACTACTCAGCAGAGATGAGGGCAGGGCGCTTCACTCATCAAGGTTCTATCAAACAGCTAGGGCAGAAGATATCAAGTCATTGGTATTCCAACCAGGATTTAGAGGGTCACAACACTATGCACAGCCATTGGTTGGAAGACTCCTCAGAACCTGGAAAGTCTTTATGTGTTTTATGGAGATAGAAAAGGCTCCCACTTGCTCTAGAAGCCATTGGTCCCTTGAAATCTTTGTTGCATCCCCTTTCCTTCCTTAGAAAGTCAGCGTCTGGGTTTGTGACGGTGGCGTGCCCTCCAAATGTTTCTTTATGACACTAATGATAGGACTCACAGGGTGTTTTCATCTGAGGCCACTTCAAATGCTGAGTATGCTATCAATCTCCATACTTCCTAGCCGCATACACATCTGTTGGGAGCAACCCACATGGCCTACACAATTTTCATCTAAAATTTTATTTCCTTGTTCGTGTTCAGTTCTTCAAATTTGACATTCCTATAAGAAAATAGAAAAGTATTCATAAATGAATAGATTTTTTCCTCTTAAATTCGAAACTTAAGTAAAAGGGGAAATGTGATAATCTCAAACCCACACTTCTTCCTTATCGGGGCAGATCTGTTGCAGTCATAATTAAGTGACTTTCATGACATGTTACTGTGTTAGTCTAAAATATAGCAGTTAAAATCAAGACAAAATTTAAATGGCAGATGTAAGTCTTAATCTAAGATATTCCATAAAAAGACTTTAGAGACAAATGTTTTCAAGCTTCGAATATTTTTTTAAAAAAAAAAAAAAAAAAAAACACATGATGCCAGAAAAAGAAACTGTAAAGTGAATCTCGGGAGTTTGAAGAAAATTGGTTAGCAGAGCAAGCCTGCATGGTGCCCAAGTCCTAAAAAGTCTGCTGAGATGTTTGTTTACTCTGAAGTTCTGCCAAGCCCTTCTTTATGGTAGAAAGAATTATGAGGTAGCTTCAGAATAAACTAAAACAAAACAAAGCAAAAAAAAAAAAAAAACCAAGAAGCTGGAGTGGGAAGAACAATATGTTGGGCAATCCACATGGTGACATGGTGGAAGGAAAAAAAAAAAAACTGAAGCTCACTGGAAAGTTCTAGTGACAGCAGTTGTGGATCTGGCATCTTTATAAATATTGTAGCAATTTCCAGGGACTAAGGCTCTGGGACCTTCAGGCAGTATTTAGTCACAACAATGACCCACAAGTCCCAAGTACGCAGTGCATGGTTACTAACTTTGGAAACTATCAGTCCCGAATCCTTGGACCAAGACAGAGATCCTCGTTTATGTTGGAGGTGACCACTATGGGAAGAAACCTGACACGCCACCCACCTTTCCCAGTTCATTTGTGTTGCAAGTGTGCAGGATGTATCTGTGTCCATCAGAATCCATCGGAGAGCTCACAATGAGTCTTCTCCTGTCTATATTTCTATCATTACTCAGTCAAATCACTTCATGAGTCTCTCAGCTGTTCCATGCCTTCCCTGTCATCATTCTACCCTGTAACATGTGGGGCCTGCTTGATGGGGTTTCTGTCCCTCCCAGAACCCCACAGCTGTTTAGTCCTAGAGAAAAATCACAGAGAGTCTGCATTAGGTTATAAACTGATTGGCCCATTAGCTCAGGCTTCTTATTAGCTCTTGTAACTTATATTAACCCATTGTTCTTATTTATGTTAGCCACATGGCTCAGTACCTTTTCTCAGCAGGGCAGATCACAGCCTACCTCTTTGGTGGTCTGCCCAGGAGTGCGGGAAGATCTTCCTTTCCCAGCCGTTCTCATTGCCCTGCCTCTATTTCCTGTCTGGTTGACCCGCCTATGCTTCCTGTCTGGCCAATCAGCATTTATTTAAAACATGATTGACAAAATACAAAATTGTCCCCCATCACTACCCCACCACACTCTTCCTGAATGCTCTGTGCACAGCATTCTAGGCTTTCACTAACCTGCTCCTCTGAATTCTTTCATTCACCAACACCAGTCTCTAAATTACCTCTAGATCCAGGTAGACTTAATGCAACTGCTCCAAGACTTGGTTTCCATCATCACTCCTACCAAGGTGGACACCATGAAAAGACAAAGTTAGCTCAGTTTAAAAGTCAAAGGTCAAAAGACACGAGGTCAACTGTGCTGAGAGGCCTCATGGTGAACGCAGAGTGTTTTTCTAGGAAAAAGAGGACATACAAAAGTTAGGAAGACAGGATTGCTCTTTGTAAACGTTTATTTATTTTACATGTATGGGTGCTTTGTCTGCATGTATGTCTGTGCATCATATATGTACCTGATGCCCAGGGAAGGCAAAGGAGGGTGTCAGATTTTGTGGGACCGGAGTTACAAATGTTTGTGAGCAGCCATGATGCGACATTCACAGAAAGAGAACCCAGGTCATCTCACAGAGTAGTCAGGGCTCCTATCTACTGAGCCAGCTCCCCAGTCCCCAAGGTTTCTCTTTTGAAAACAGCTCTTTTTAAGAATCATCTACAGGTCCAGTAAGAGCCCCATTTGTTTTCCCAAGACTGCATCCCCAAGCCCTAAGGGTCCTCCACCGCACCCTAAGGATCTGCCACTACTCCCTACCTCTGAAGAGCACCGCCACTACTCACATACGTGTCTGAAGCATGAATCATCTTGAGGTAATCCATACTACACACCATCTATATCTATTGACCATTCCACTTGGTCAACAGCATCTTTACCAGAGCAGCATGGTTCGTTGCCAACTACAGACGTAGACTTGTCTTAGTCAACAAGAGGAGAATCTAGGCTGATGGCTGCTCATCAGGTATCTAACATCTGTCTTAAATCCTGGAGTTACAACATTTCCTTTCTGTTCACATTCAATAAGCACAGACTAAGGAGGGCAAAGGTCACCTTTACTGTGTGAGACGATAGGAAGAAGTGGGAATGATTGGAATGATCTATACAATCTGCATCTTAAACATTTATTGAAGGCGTACTCTTTGCCAGACATTGTTCTACAGTTTGTACTGCCCATTATCTCAGTGGTCCCAAGTGGTCCCCAGTGGTCCCCGTTATGCTGAGATTGATGAGGTTTGTTCAGAGTAGGTCCAGCTGTAGACAAGATAATACAGAAATATCTACTTCTTATAGAGCTATACATATATATGACACACATATACATACATATACACAATATAATATAAATATTTTATATTTTACTGATATATTTTATATTTTATGTGTATTACTGAGCGCAGGTGACAGTGAAAACAGCGTCTTTATGGGGCAATGCCTTCAAACCTACACAGAGAGAGACTGAAGTTTTTTTTCTTCTCGGATCAGGCAAACATCCTTTACGCTCACTGGTCGGTGTCTGTCAGTTGGTGCACTTATTTCCCACGGCCTGGAATCCATTAGCTCTGAGGAGAGAAGAGACACACTCAAGTGAAGAGCAACGTGTGCCCTCCCTATTATACACTTGAGTTGCTTACAATGAGGGAGGAAGGGCATCTCTGAAAAGATACGCATGGGGGGGAAATGTCTCTTTGCAAACACAGGGGCACGTCTCTTTCTGACAGGTGGAGACAGGGCTGTCACCTTTCATTGACTTCGGCATGAGTTAAGAGGGGACTGTGGGGGCTTCATCCCTCCCCTTTCCATCTGCTTAATGGATAATGAACCTGCATTTAGACAGCCAGCTCTTGCAGTTTGGCGGCCTCACTTACCTAACTGTGCCCCTGAGAGTAGCTTCTTTCCAGGAGGAGTTTGCAATAAAGAAAGGGAGTGTGAGGACGCACATCTTAAGAGTCTTTCATATGCGAGAGCTGGGAGTGCTCTATAGACTCTCATTGCAGCTGATCCAGCGTACCTCGTTCCTAGGGAATGCGGAGAATTTCACAGAAAGATCCCTGGACTTTAGATTCACTTTTCTTCATTGCCATGGGGCAGGGAGAGGAAGGCAGGAGTGTGAAGGACAAGACGTTACGTGGAAACTAGAGAGCCATCTTTCATTTGTTCCATTTGCTTAGAAATCATTGCAAGAGGCAGTGGAGCTGTTAAAGCGACTAATTCCTAAAACCCATTACCTGTCTTGCAATGAAAACCCAAGTGGCTCTGGTATAGGAGGGTTCTTCTGTATTTTGGGTTACTCTCATTGGTTAAATAAAGGACTGTCTGGCTTATAGAATAGGACACAGCCCTTAGGTGGGTGGAGTAGACAGAACAGAAGGCTGGGGAAGAAAGGAAGTGTGGGAGACGCCATGATTCTCCTACCGGAGATGGATGCAGATTAGAATCTTCCGATAAGTCACCACCTCGTGGTGACACACAGACTTTTAGAATGGGTTAGTTTAAGATGTAAGAGTTAGTCAAGAAGAGGCTAATGATAATGGGCCAGGCAGAGTTTAAATGAATCCAGTTTTCACGTGGTTATTTCGGGCATAAGCTAGCTGGTGGCCAAGAGCCGGGCGGGAAGGAACAACAGGGCCCGCGCTCCTCTCAGATGCTGGGAACACAACCCACACCTTATTACAACATGACTCACACAAGTCTGCCTTTTAAAATCGAATTCTAAACGAGTTTCTAAAATCAGTTTGTTCAATCGCAGGAGTCCATGGCAGTGTTTCAGTGTCTCAGCACTCACTGGCTGGGTGGCAAGCATGGTTGGCTGCTGGTATTTCCATAACTATGAGTATTGCCCGGAAACCATTTCAGTATATCTCCAGTTCTGAGACCAGGAGTGTTTTACGTGACGCATGGGACTTCTCACCTCCTTAGATGCTCTCTATCTTGTTAACTCTCTCATAGGCTCTGTAGGTTATGATAAAAATAACCAAATGTCAGTATGCAGAGGCTAGAGGAGGGGAGATCAATATGTTGCCCAATGACATACCAGACCCATAGAGCTACTCTTGCTGAGCTGTAGGCTTGAGGAGGAATGGCAGACGTGGCATCTAGAAAAGGCCATCGGTTGCTCATTATCCACATTTATGCATATTTACATAACCAGTTAAACTTTTAGAGTCACAAAGAACAAGCAGCAGTTTTCATTTTCATTCACATTCTTGGAAACGAGCCTCATCTCCCCAGGAGGATTTCCTGTCCCAGAGGGAACTCCTGACCCATGGCCTCCCCTCTTCTCTCAGCCTTTGGCTTCATCACTGGTGCTTGCTCAAACCTAATTCTCAATTCAAGATGAGGTCTTTTCTTATACATATTCCTAGTGTTTGTATGCAATGAGAAAAATAATAAATACCAGGGAATTCACAAGTTACTATGCCCTTGATAAAAGATTTTTTTCCAGCTCTGGGAAGATGGTGAAAAAAATCTTTAGACTCTAGAATCCATCTACTGTCACAAAGAAAGTATTTGTTTGTTATTCAAGACAGGGTTGCTCTGTGTTACAGTCCTAGCTGTCCTGGAACTAGCTCTTGTAGACCAGGTTGGCCTAGAACTCACAGAGATCTGTCTGCCCTTGCCTCCCGAATGTTGGGATGAAAGGCATGTACCACCACTGCTCAGCCAAAGAAAGTATTTTTATAAAGTCCCCAAGTCAAAAAGCAACTATTAAATATTACTATAAAATATAAAATAAAAATACTTGTTTCTCTATGACAGCAGTGGCCTGTGGTAGATACAAACTTCTTCTGTGTTGTCATTTCCTCAGCAAACACAACCAAGGAAGACAAGAGAATGAAAACTTAATATAGTCATAAGAGTTGTGTATGGAGAATTTCTGCTGCTACTGACATTTCTGGAAGATTTAGTTTGAAAGTAATCTGGACACTGGTCTTTGTCAGCCTAGACTGCTACCATAAAATCCTATAAACATAATCTATAGGTTCTTATTTCTCACTGTTCTCAAGGTTGGAAGTTCAAGACCATGCTGACAAATTCAGTTCTTGGTGTGAATCCTGAACCCTCATCCTGACTCAGTGTGCTGCTGCTTCAAAAAATATCCTCCTTAGGGTCACATTTTTGAACATTTGGTTCCCTGATCGGTGATACTGTTTGGGACCATTGCAGGGTAGTGTGTTCTCGCAGGAGGAAATGCATCACTGGGGGCAGGATTTGAGGGTTGACAGCCTTGCCCCACTTTCAATTCAATCTTTCTGCTTCAAGTGTATGATTGAAGGTTTCTGCCAGCTTCTTGGTCCAGGGGCCTCCTGCCATGCCTCCCCTGACATTATGGACTGTCTGCTCTGCAATCGTGAGCCCATGTAAAGTCTTACTTCTGTAAATCGTCTTCATCACCTGTGAGGAGCCACACTCACTATTCGCCATTACAAGATGGCACTGACATCCTGTGTTCCCAAGTGGTAAACAAGCTTGCTGCGCAGATGCGAAGGGATTTTCCATTCCTTGTGCTCTGCTTCTCCCGTGGTGTCATCTCGTGCCATGGGTAGCAGCCAATTAGGAGCCTACAGGTCCTAGGCAGAGGATAGTCTCTATATAAGGGATGGCTTTCCCTGGTTTGGGGGTCTCCGCTCTGGAAGCTTATGCTCTCCCTCTCAAGAAGCATTAAAGCTTACTGCAGAAGGATCCTTGTGTGCCGCGTCGTTCTTGCTGGCGAGCCGGTCACGCTGGACAATCACCAGATTTCATCACCATAAGAGAAAATTAAAGACACACTTGCTTGCTCATACGTCTGTCTCACTCAGGGAAGAGAGCGCTTAGCTGTTCTTGTCTTGCACAAACTCTTGCCCCATCTTTTAAGCTCCATTTCCATGCCTTCTTTTTAATCAAATACCTGGCAAGGGCTGTGGCGATGAGGGTGTGGACATTTTGTCAGGATAGAAGGTTGCCTAACTCATTTCTGTCAACTATGCCATTTTTCCACTTGAGAAACTTCTGTTTCCCTGAAGATAGTTCTACCTTAATTCAGACAGAAGAAACCACTAAAGAGTATATGTCTAGAGAGTAAGTCTGCTTTTGAAGATCAATTATTTATGGACATTTCAAATAGTCTCTTGGCAAGAATAAAAGCTGAATGTAATCAATTCCTAACAATAAAGAAAGGGAGCAGTTCTGTGAACTGAATACTTTCAGATTGGAAGATAATGAATGAAGACAGAACCCGGAGTGGACTATCTTTCTTTCACATGGATTAATGGAATAGCATGCATCTGGGGCCATTTTATTCTGTTGACATTGACTGCTGTCTGCTGAGTTCAAGTGAGAATAAAGGGAGGGAGTAGGAATCTATACTATTATGAGATTTAAGCAAGTTGTTTTGACTCAAACACAACATGTGCGAACAGTAACTATTTGTACTTTTAAGAATCACATTGTTTGGGCTGGAGAGATGGCTCAGAGGTTAAGAGCATTGCATGCTCTTCCAAAGGTCCTGAGTTCAATTCCCAGCAACCACATGGTGGCTCACAACCATCTGTAATGAGGTCTGGTGCCCTCTTCTGGCTGGCAGGCATACATGCAGACAAAATGTTGCGTACATAATAAATAAATAAATATTTAAAAAAAAAGAATCACATTGTTTAAATGGATTATAAAGCTCACATTTGATGAGAGCTTACCACGCGTCAACGCTGTATGTCCTTTAAAAATATTGTTACATTAAATACCCTGGATTGTCTTATGTTTAGAAGAGGAAACAGGTGCTTAGAGAGGTTCACAGTTGGGCCAGAGAACACGAATCCTATGGATATCATTCTTCTATCTCCTTCATGAATTTTTCTCACACAGAAGATGTTTAATATCTAAGGAATTCCGGCAGCGATATAATAAAAAGGCTTGAAATCATGTACAGGAAGCGACATAAAGTCTAAGGTGAGAATTAGTTAGTACTCTTATTTAACCCTCAATATCAAAACAGAAAGTTTACATTTTGAGATAATATTCATGCCTCAAGGAAAGTTTTGAAGAGTCAGAATAAACCCGAGGGATATTTTAGATAGATAGGGAGTCTGTTCTGATTGGCTTCCTCTTGCAATTACTGCCGGCTTCTGTAAAGCAATGGCAGGGCGTTCTTCTGGCTTCCGTGCTCTCCCAGGTGAATTCCACTTGCCTCTAGAGACACATGAGCCTCCCCTTCTCTCCTGCAGGGAATGTTTCCGTCTGGAGGAGCCTGCCACACAACAGGCTATCACAGCAGAGAAAGCGAGTGCTTGGCCCTCCGGCCAGGACCATAATTCGATCAGTCCTTGCTGAAGCTTCTCCCACAGCAGATTATGCTGGTACGGTGTGTGCGGCCGGCCTGCTCACCTGACCCCTGCTGCTCCCTACTCTATAGAATCAGGTCCTAATTGAGGATGATCCATTCCTGGCTTTTGCTCATCCTGTGTCTGTTATCATTGACGATCTGATCTTCCTCGTGTCTTTACAAAGTTAGCTGTATAGTGTGCAATTTTAAAAGTTAATAAAAGGGTTTCATATTTAAACAGCTGTATAAAGTTGGATGTCCCATTGTTTGAAAGACTCACTTGTTAATCGCAGCAACCTTAACGGGAAGTGTTTTGGTTGCCCGATGTCTCCTTTGTCACCTCCTTTCCTCGCTGTCTATCCCTCCTCAGTTTATGGTTGGGTGCTGGTGTACTGTTCTTGCTTTGATGTTTCCCATCTCCAGACAGATTTTATTACTTACAAAGACTCTCGGGTCTACCTGAGACTGACGGCTGCCCTTTGACCTTTCCCGGTGCTGACTCAAAACCATGTACCTCCAACAGTGACCTCTAATCCCCAAACAGATCTGCTCTTGATCCTTATGCCTAAAGAGGCTTCCACCGCTAAGTGACTCCCCTGCACGTTGTAAGGCAGACTGGAGGGCGATCCACCAAATGTCCACATATTTTCGACTGGCCCACTTCGGTTCATACTAGTTTTTGAGAACAGGAGCACATGAGAATTCTAGAGAGTCAAAACATCTGGAACCCTAACTGCTGGGTCACAAAAGGACAGTGATGCTTTAACGTTCTGTTCACAGTTATGACCCCACGTGAAGGATCCCCCAAGAAACTCGGGTCCTGAAGGCCTAGTCCTCAGCCATTAGCATCATTTTGAATACCTCTCGAAGTTCTGGAGTTTGAGCTTAGTGGAGGAAGTAGACACCATGGGTGTCCTTGGGAACTATAGCCTCTCCCAGGCCTATCAGTGTGTCTCTCTGTCATGAACTGAGTAGCCTCTGTCAATTAGTCCCCATGGAGCTGTGCCTCCCCACAAGCCCCAAAGCAATGGAAGCCAAGGACGATGAACCACTGAAACCGTGGACCCAAATGAATTCTGCTGGTTAATGTCAGGAATTTTGTGTCAATGACAGAAAGTCTAATACACTTGTTTAACCTCTTACCTATTACAGAGCATCTTGGTCTGTCCACTTGATCAGTGGTTAAAAGTAAAATGTGTTTAGTTCCGCAGAATTTGCTATAAGTTTGCCAGCTGCTGGGATGTAAAGACACAGAGGAAATGTTTGTCTGCGATAAACATGAAGATGCTGATCTGATCACCGCTGGACACACACACACACACACACACACACACACACACACACACACACACACACACTCCACAAGCCAGAGAGCACTTTTGGATTAGCACGCATGTACCGGGACCACAACGCACCCACCCACTACTGGGAGGAGTGTAGCTGGCTCTGCTCTATCTTCCTCAAGGCCTCAAATGAAGGACTTGTAACCAAACTAGGGCGGGAAAAGGCCGGAGCCCAGTAGCTCAGAGCCCTTCCGAATTCCCTCCGCTGTCTCTGATTGGTTGAGATATGGGAAGAAACAGCGCCCGGTCTCCTGTGGCTCTACTCGTCATTGGCTGGGAAGAGGTGGCAATCAGGGCTGGCCCAGGCTGATGCTCTGTGCTGGTCTGGGTGCGCTGTCGCCGCTGTAGTCGCTGTCTGGGTCTCTTCCGCGGTACCCTTGTGCCGAGGCTGTTTCCTGGGCTCCGGGCGCAGACACCATGGTGAGTGCTGTCAGGACGCTCAGCGGGAACCTCACACCTAGGCTGGGTGAACCTTAACAGTCTAGAGAGAGGACTGCGCGGTGCTGCAGGAGCGAGCCCGGGGGCACAGAGCGGAAGGCTGCAGGAAACAGCGCCTTCGGTGGGTGGTGGGGACGCAGGATCTGCTGGAGCGCTCTGAGTCTTTGGGTCCTGAGTAGGTCCCCACCGCGCAACGCCAGCCTTCGACTTCGGGTGATTCTCGCTTCCGCGGGCCGGGTCAGGTGGGAGGCTCCGGGCTCAGATTCCCTTGCTGTCCCCGTTGTACCGTGGTGACAGGTGAGCAGGGGTAAGAGGATGGGGGAGGGGTGCGCTGGAGCCGAGAATCCGATGATTCTCGGGAATCGCCCCATTTTAGTGTAAGGTACCCCGAAGCGCAACCAGATGGCGAGTGACAGGCCAGCGGAGCGGGGTGGGCGACGCGGTGGAAAGGAGCAGGTCCCTGACCTCAGTCTTTCCCTGCCCTGCAGTACGGATTCGTGAACCATGCCCTGGAGCTACTGGTGATCCGCAATTATGGTCCCGAGGTGTGGGAAGACATCAAGTAAGTGAACAGCCCTGCTCCCAGGGCCGCGCTGGCGCCCTGCCCGCGCTGGCTTCCTTAATGCTCCAGGCAGGGTCGTGGTGCGCATCCTCCGGTCTCCGCTCCCACGCTCTCGAGCCCGGACCAGGAGAGGAGGGTAGGCCGTGGCGTGGCCCCTTGGGGTCACTGCGGCCTCCTCACCCGGCCTGAGCGTGGGAACACCCTGCAAGAGTCCTGAGACTCCCAGTCCAGGTTCGGAGGAGGGTTGGTCAGCTCCCATGCAGGGGCCTTGGCAAGGTTCTGGGACTTGAGGCAGGAAATGAACGGGAGACTTGCTCTGCTCTGAGATTTACACACCTGGTACACATAATATGGTTAAATCGTTTGGGCATGCTATAGTACACTCAGAAATTATTTCTTCAGGAAGTCACGTGAAGCACAAATTTAATGAAGGAACCTCTGCCCTATAACTTCCTCAAATCAGCCTTGTTTTGCTGGGCGTTCTTCTAGGAGTCCTAACAGAGCATCCTAGTTTCTGTAGAACTTCGAGCCTCGTTCTCAGATGGGACAGAAGAATACACTTAGGTGAGATTTTCAGGCCCTGGTCACCTCTTAAGCTTTTGTGGGTCTTGGGCTGGGGCTGAATTCCGAGCCTTGTGCGTGACAGGCAAACACGATGCCACTAAACTGCATGACTGACCTTTAGATTTTTTGAGAGAAGATCTCCCTAGATACAGCGTAGGCTGTCCTGGACCTGCCAATCTTCCAGGCCTCTCTGAGCACTGGCGTTAGAGGAATGCGTCACCATGCCCAGCAGAGCATTTACCATTTAACAGAATTATCTTTCCTTCGCTCCCTTGCTGAAACTGGCGTTTAACTCTTGCATAGCTGAGTGTTGCTACCAGCTAGCTATACTAAAATCATAGATAGACATCGCCACATTCTAACTGGCTACGAGGATTAAGAAGGGCAGAGGGCAACCCGTTTCTCTTATTTGCCAAGTTCGATGATAGCGCATGAGCCCTTGTTATTTTTCTCAGCGCATTTTTATTAGGTATCCATTTCATCAGTTATTATTACTCAGTAGTAGGATGGCTGATTTTCTTTAGTTATCTGTTTCCGTAGAAATAAGCCCTAGAACACAACATCTTCCTCCAGCTCTCTTGGGCATGAGTTTTAATTGACGTTCTCCACGTTTATGTTATTCGCAGGACACATCTGCATCCTATAAACAGAGGGCCAGACGAGGCCGTTATGACTCTATCAAACAAAACTCTCAGGAGGAAGGCCACTTGGAGATTGTAATTTTCTTTCGACTTTTATTCAGTCTTTCATAGTTTTGGTTTTCTGTGGAGACAGGCACCGCGGAAGATACGAAGCACAAGCTCTTGTGCTGTAGACAAGTGTGAGGATGAACATAGCCCCTTTCTTTGTGAACGAAGGGAGCGCACACCCCCATGTGTTAACCTTTCACCTTTAGAAGTGGAGTCCCCCAAAGTCCATGACAGACAAAGTAAAACAACGGATATGTTTAGGATTCTGAGAGTACAATAACAGACTATGATGAGTTAATAATCACTATGCACATTAAATAAAACTTAGAATACACATCTGACTATTATCCATGTTGATAACTAGCCAAGGTAGAAATCAAAAATTTACTTCATACTTCATAGAAGAAGGTACCAACACGTTTATTTTTTTAAATGAAATCATCCAGATACTTGTTTATGATGGGTAAGATCTAAACATATATACATCCTATTCACTCTCAAGTGGTGCATGAATTTGTTATGTTTCTTCAAGTATCTTGTACACACACATGTGCGCGCGCACGCACATGAGACTGGCTCTTGCTATGTAGCTTGGAATGACTGGAGATGACCATGTAGTTGAGATTGGCTTATTCTCCGCGCAGTCTTCCAGTCTCTGCCTCTCATGGGCCTGGACTACAGATGGGTGTGCTTATCTTGAAGTATGGCTGAACAAAATTCTTAGTTGGCCAAGTGATAATAATGCCAGTCACCCAAAGCACTTCCTGTAACTATGAAACAGGTCATAGAGATCATTTTTCTCTGAAATTACTATGAGGATGGTGCCCTTACCGGAGGAAGAGAAGAGTGTTGGCCACTCAGTTGCCCGTTTTCTCTTTAGGAAGGCATTCCTCAGGCCATGCGTGCAGTTGGGCATATGTGCTGGACAGCCTGGCTTGGCTCTCTGCGCTGAGGGTCTCAAACTGCTCCTTGCTACCCTGTCTGGGTTCCCCAGATGCTGCTGAATGCTTCCTGGTAGAGCATTCGTCCAATCAGCAGATGCTTGCTGAGGGTGAGAGAACTATAACTGCCAAAGGCTGTTGCCATGAAGGGGCCCCTCCCCTCCCGTTCCTGAGCGCCCCCTGCAGCCATTCCCCAAGATGCTGTCAGTTTTATGGACGTCTCAATATATGAAAGAAGAGCTTTTTTTTTTTTATCATTTTGCCTCCATAAGAACCAAACTTTTCTATCTTCTTTTTTGATCTGTGAAAAACTGTCTAATTGTATATTTATAACATGTTCTGTAGTATTCCTTTTTTTTTTTTTTAGTAGGAAGTGGACATCCATCTTTTATGAGACAGGAAGTCACACTTAATGACAAATAAAGCTCTAAATATCAGATTCCAGATAAAAAATTCTGATGAATACGAGCAGGAAATACCTCCTTGGAAACTCAGCGACCAAGTGAATTTGTATCATCAGCATCACCATCTCATCAACATCTCCCAAGCGCTTTGTCTTCCCTCTTCAGGAAAATTTGCCCCAAACCCAAGCCCAGAAAGTTCCTCTCAAAGCGACAGACAGAGAAGGGGTAGTGTCCACTTTCAAGACCAGCTTCAGGTAGTTACAGATGTGTCTGTGTAACTTCTCAAACATAGCCATGTAAACGTCGTTGCTATCTTTTGGACCAGGGACCATCCAGGGTTCTGGATGTAGCGTCCTTACTCACTTTTGATCTGTGCAGTAACACAACAGAGGAAGAGACAAGCCCTGCTCCCAAATCTGCTTCAAATATTGCTTGTTAAATTTATTTCAAATTTTCAGATGATCCTCTTAAAGAAGCCATGTCTCCCAAGTGGTGAGAAAAAGAAATATCTATGATTCATTTAGAAAATGTAGTCAGACTTTATGCCCATAAGAATATCTTCTAAATGCTGTATAGGTCTGCCTCTGTTACACTGATGTCAGCCCTGGTTAACCTGACAACTGTATTGTGCCAGTGAGCTCTGAGGTTCTCTGCCTCCCCTCGAATTCTAAAGGTGGATTCAGGCGGCTGTATATTCTAAACTGATTAGAAGCCTATTTAAAACAAGTGGTGGATGGAGCTGAAGACGTAATTCAGTGGTGGGGTCCCAAACTTAGACCACCGTTCAGAAACCTGTACTGACTTGCCTACAGGTGACCAGGCCAGAGTACTGACTACCTTGTATCAGACTTTCTGAGAGATTAGAAATAAGCAGTTAAATCCAAATGTTGGTCTGAAATCTGTAAGTTCTAGAATTATGTAATATCATTTTAGTTAACAGACACTGCTGTCAATTTGTGGTCTGTCACCTTCCGTGTGTTTTTCATGGCTTTGCTCAAGTGGCTGCATGGTTGTTAGGTCTTCATGCACTGGCTCTTCTTCTCTTTCGTCCACTGTTAAGCTTATCTTTAATGAACATAGGTTAGCATTTCAGGCACTGAGGACAGAAAAGCACATGATGTCATTCTTGCCTTGAAAATGTCTAGAGATATCAGGGTATTTTTAGTCTTAATCATTAAAAAAAAAAACTTTCCTGTCTGTCACTCAAATAAGGCAATGGCCTGACTGCTGGATAGCATGCACTGTTATTCCAGTTTGAACCTCATATGTGTAGTTGAATCTGCTAATTATGAATCAGTATTAGGGCCCAGACAAGCAATTTTTTTTTAAAAAAATTAGGATAGTTACATGGCTTCTTAACCTGCTGAAGCTTTCCAAGATCCAGTCGTATATGGGGAAATTGGTAGCCTCGGTTGCTGCAGGACCTTCAGTGTTATCCGGAAACATGCTTAATATGGCTCTTAAACAGCTGCCAGAGTAGCAGCGCGCACTGTTTTCCGTTTCCCTCCGTTGACTGGGTTTTTTCGACATCTGTCCTCTGCAGCAGGCCTGCAGAGCTGCGAAGCTCAGTCTCAACAGCAGTGGCCCTGCTTTAGAGCAACAGGGTGTGGCTGGATGCTAAAGAGCCCGCCCAGCACTTTACACCCGGACAAAATACCAAGAACAATAGCCCATTGTGCCAGCGAGCTGTTCCTGGGCTGTGCTGTAGGGTCTCACCTCACCTCTCACTTTCTCCTCTCTCCTGTTCACACACTGGCTGCTCTAATTTGCTTCCGGACTTTCTCTTGGCCTGGCCTCTTTCCTCTAGGTCCTTATCAGTTCCCCTCGCCCTGCACTCCATGAACCTCCTTGCCAGGCTTTCTGTGTCTGCCCTGTGCCCACCCTGCAGACTGTAGGAAGAGGATTATTTCACTATGCCATCTGCACTGAGATTGCCAGGGCTCTTTATACTGCCTTTATCAAAACCAATGGAAGCGAGCAAATTAGGGCATCACCATAATCTGGCATGCTTTACGGCATTTTCACATGCATGATGGCGTGAGTTAAATAAATTCCTACGCCTTTTTATATCCAAGTTCAAGTAAGGAAAAGCCTATGTGTTCTTGAAAGCATGAACGACACTTCACGTTATAAAGCTCTTTAAACTTTCTAGGACGGCTTCCTCTGTGTATTTTCAGCCGAGTGCTGCCGTATCTATTTGAAACAGGAAATGACTTTCCAGCTCAATGTGTTTGTCGTTGTTGTCTTTTCTTTTTTTCCACTATGAAGCTGCATTTTGACAAAATGAAATGACTACTGTCAGGGACATTATTATGTGTAGGAAGTTGAAAAGTCACAAGTTACTTTGGAGCCAATCCTCTGAGACCAGGCTTTATGTTTCTAGATCTATTTACCCAAGAAGAGTTACTGATTATAAATACAACATACTTATTTTCTCATTCAAAAACAACCTCTGACAATTAAACAGATTCCTTTAAAAGTTAAAAAAATAAGTAAATTAGTTGTGCATTATGAATAAGACCTTTTTCTGTAGAAAATTATTCCAGGTAGCCTGAAAGCCAGAGGAAGACACACTGTGTATGTTTGCTTGATGTAAGCATTTAGGAAGCTAAATGCTTAGCCCTCACACAGCTGCTGCTGAGCTGTCTAAATGGGATCTTCTAGAATCCATCCCACTTTAGGAACAACAAGGCACATGTGTGATAAGGGAGGCCATAGCATTTCTGTTTTGTTTTGTTTCTACAATCTGCAACAGCCCCAAGACTGGTGTAGGGGAGACTTAATTTCCTTAGACTCTTCCTTTTGTGTGTGTGTGTGTGTGTGTGTGTGTGTGTGTGTGCATCAGGTATATACCAGAATCATACCGGCCTGGTCTCTGCGTTCTTTTGTGTGTACTAGTGAGGAGTAGAAGAAAACCCAGAAACCCCACGCCTTCACCGTCACTATGTCAAGATGGGGTGACGGCAAATGTTAACTAAACATGGCTGCTGTTTGGGAGAGCAATGGCCTCTGGGATGTCTTTTTTCCTCCAGCAAAAGGGACCTGGCAAATGTTTCCTTGTAGCGTGTTGGAAGGTGATAGTTAAGGGTTGACGCTGTGCAGATGTCTCTAGAAAAGCACACTTAAGGAAATGAGCACTCTAAAGTGGAATCTCTCCAAACCCGGGCGACAGCACAGACCTGGAGCTCTGCGGCTTTTGTGCTCACTGTTTCGCCTCTATGTGCACTAAAGAATAAATCATAGGAAAACCTTGCCTTTCTCGTTTGTATCTAGAACAATGGAAGACATTTTCCCTTTATAAACTGTCGATGACGCTGAGGAATGCAAAGGTCAGTGTGCGTCGTGACCCACTTGCTCTCAGCATCCAACCCTGAGGCCTGATCTCAGTCACTTAACCGTGCTGAGGTTGGGAGTTGAGCCTCCTTCTGTTTCATGTCCTCTCTGTGTTCTGTAAATGTCCACCTCCCAGCTTTGCCCGACTGCAGCAAATGCTGTTGAAGGAACTGTTTCGTACGATCAGCATCGTGCTCCCTTCCTAGTCAAGGGTGAGTGTGCTGTGAATTATTCATCTACTATCTGGTGGCCTCACTAGAGTCTAGGCTTCTTTCTATTCTTAGGGAAAAACCTAGAGATGGGCACGCTCTCTCCCTTTCTTCCCTTTACTACCTGTGTCCCTATTTTCCTCTTTTTCTCCATGAATATGATACATACATTTGCATGTAAATTGTTTTTACACTCTTAATTGGAGACAATAGACAACATTTGTATAACATGTATTCATCATATGTATGTATGTATGTATGTATGTATGTAAGTATACGATTCAGAATACATCTAGGTCCTTAATTTGTGAGACGCTGGATAAGGACAGTGTCCTAAATTGTAGAGAAATGTATGTCATGCTGAAGTTAGGTGTGTGGGGGGGGGGAATTGGCAGCGTACCATTCTATTTCAATTACAATATCTCATTCATATTGGACAGCTGCCTTGTAGGTCTACTGTATCCTAATGCTGTCGATGCATGACATCACTAAACCGTCAGTCACATCCGCTCCATTCGTCCTTTATTGTCACTTTGGAAGTAAGGGAGCAGGAGACACTTAAGAACTTCCCTCACACACATAGCTATCCACAGAGTAGCCACTGGGGCACAGATTGTCAGTCATCCTACTATGGGCCTTCTCCCAGTGAGAACCTGTTCTATCCTTCCCAGGGAGGGCTGACTTAGCATCCAACCATCTCTCCGTGTATGCTAGTGTCTTCTTCGTTTGCTTTTGCTTTCCTGGAATGGTCCACCTTATATAAGTACAGGTGACTTTGATGATGACGATTTGAAGGTATTTTTATTTAATCAGCCATCACATCTGTAAGAGAAAGCCATGCCCACCAAAAGTTCGTGCAGCTTGTTTGCTTTGAGGGGAGCTGTGATCGGGTGCTCCCCAGGCAGTGTTGATGGCCAAATGGATCCATCCGTTTGATACGGCTCATGGAAAGCACTCATTTAAGACATTTATGGGTGACTTTCAGAGCTGCAGTCATTGCTGTGACAGGTCTCCCATGTCAGGAAAGTCACAGTGAAAACAAAACTATACCAAGAGTGAAGGCGTTGTTTTGCTTAAAACCGAGACCCTTTTGCCACTCACCAGAGCATAGGTGAGTGACAGCTAAACTTACAGGAACCAAGCTTCAAGGAAGATCCAAAACAGAAGCTGACCCTAGATTTAAAGGGCCTGTCACTCCTTCGGGCAAATTCTTCACACTGGAGTCGCACCTTAGGGGGTTCAGAGATTTATTAAAATCACTACACTTAGATAATGAGAAATAGCAACTATTTTTTCCAAGCCACTTACAAAAAAAAAAGCCACATGCAGTTTCAGTGTTGCCTACAGTTATTATTTGTGGCTTCTAATGGAACATTTTAATTTTCATAATGACTAGATACAGCTCAGTGTTTTTATTACACTTCCCTCCCTCTCTCCTCGGCATTGCTAGGATTTATTAGAAACACCAAATCTGTGTGCACCAATGATACTCCAGGATCAGTAGCTCTGGGGGATGCTGGGTGAAAATGACAGTCTGGTAAGTGTGGAACTTTTCTGGCTGGGAGCTGACCCTCGTTTTGAGATGTCATTTCCTCAGACCTCAGACTGTCCCATTTTGGAACATCCCTTTTCATGCCTCCACAGTATGCTTCTTTATCTAATGGCACAGACCTTCTCTGGAGTACACTTTCTGGGGAAGTACTCAGGAGCTGAAGCTCAGGGTAGGAAGCAAAGTCAGTATTTCTATGTTCACACATGAAACCAAGGGATAGCTCCTCAAACAGTTATGAGAAATGAAACGTGGCCATTTTGAACTCATTGTATAGCTAATTATTTTTCTTTAAGTCGTACAGAAATATACTAAATACTAAACATGAACTATGGGCTTGTGCAGTTATACTGAATAGCTTGATTTTGTAATATGAAGTATAGACATTTGTGAGGAATAAGTGATTAATTCATTCCCTTGTTTTAAAATGTGCACACGTGTATTGAGATGGTGATCATTTCAGTCAATCCACAAAGCGGTATTCTGATCTATCTACCCACAAACTATTTTTGGAAGTAATTAGTAGATATGAAAATGAGTTTACAAATAACCATCAATCAGTGAAAATGAGGAAATGAATAGCTTTAGGGAAAACGTGTCACCCATCCATAACACAATACTTATTTAGTGAACACAGCATGTAATTCTATATCATGTTGCTACCACTGGAAAACTTAGCCACTCTTTTAAGTCACATGGAGAAGCAGAGCTTGCTTTTGGCCATTAGAATCCGTACATTTTACCATCAAATCAGCAAAGAGCCCACTAGCTTTACTTTATGCTGTTAGGGTTGACTGAGTCATTGCTCCTCTTGCTTCTCCCCTAAACATTTCGCCTTCCTTCCTTTTGCCTTCTCCCTCCTCTCCCCTCGTCCCCTGGACATTCCCTTTTCTTCCTCCATGGTGACCTTGCACCTGGACCTCACCTGTCAGATGCACTGGGTGTGGAGCGTGAGGCCAAGGCTGACTGTGCTCTCCAGTGGCTGCAGGAGAGCGCCCGATGCTGTGCTCTGCCCATGACATGGAATGAAACCCAGTGAGTGGACTCCCTGGGACTCAGCACCCTGCATGCAGGACGCTGTGGTTCTTTGTCTTTCACTTGCTGTGAAGAAGGGCACCAATTTGGGGAAAAACAAGAGAAGTTAACAAAATAAATAAGTAAATAAAAGTATGCCCAATATATTTCATTTTGAGAAAATTTCAAATTATAAATCTCAGTGAAACCCGTGGTTTGCTTTACCTATAAACCAAAATGGTAGACAGGCCAAGGGCTGCTCAATGTGAATGAGAAGTTAAACAGGGTTGATGCTCAAGATGATATTGTAACAGTGATTGGGTCGAGAAAAGTTGGTGAGTACACCTGGATTTGGGTAATTCCAGGTCTAAGGAAATGCTGCATATAAAAAATAAATGGTAGATTATTAGAAATGTTTTATATATAGCAGATATACGCATGTGCATTCTGTATTGGTTTTAAGGAGAATGTATAAACATTATGGGTCAGCAAAACAAGAGACAGAACTGTAGAGACCTGGTACTTGAACAGTGTGTGCTGCTTATATAATCTATCTACTAGACTGGTCCCTAGATTTCCTCACATTTGCTAGTCGCCTTCTGTGATTTCAGTCAGGTAGGAAGAGAAGGGGGGAGAAACCTCCCAAACTGAAGAGAGAGAGAATGTTTAGTAGAAATGGAAGAAGAGCCATTCAAGATTTTAAGATCACTGACCAATAGTGTTGGGGTGTCTGTGATGAAGATCACTGTTATGGTGTTGGGTCTGTGATGAAGATCACTGTCTGATGGTGTTGGGGTCTGTGATGAAGATCACTGTGATGGTGTTGGTCTGTGATGAAGATCACTGACTGATGGTATTGGGTCTGTGATGAAGATCACTGTTATGGTGTTGGGGTCTGTGATGAAGATCACTGTGATGGTGTTGGTCTGTGATGAAGATCATTGACTGATGGTGTTGGGGGGTCTGTGATAAAGATCACTGACTGATGATGTTGGGGTCTGTGATGAAGATTACTGTGATGGTATTGGGCGGTCTGTGATGAGTTCACTGACTGATGGTGTTGGGGTCTGTGATGAATTCACTGACTGATGGTGTTGGGTTCTGTGATGAAGATCATTGACCAATGGTGTTGGGTCTGTGATGAAGATCACTGACTGATGGTGTTGGGGTCTGTGATAAAGATCACTGTGATGGTGTTGGG
>JAQHUG010000085.1:5253933-5267778 GCA_028555095.1 Dicrostonyx torquatus
GATAAAAGGAAATCTCAAGCTGGTTCCAGGTAACAAGATAAAGCAAATACCACCACCCAAGGCCTTTATCTTCCAGCGTTGTTGAATAATTGCTGCAGAGGTGCTAGTAAATTCCTCACTGGCTGAGACGCTATTTCTGGACCGCCTGGGCTATTTTGAGCTCTGGCGTTTGTGAGACCCTCTGGATGAACGTGTGAACACTCAGCTTCATGGGGCTTGTTTGCAGAGAGTGTGTCTAACCTGACTGCCGAGAGTGGCTAGACCTTGCTGGAAAGTGATGTCAGCGCGGTACCAGCTGAAACGAAGCCCGGTTTGGAGAGAATGTAAACTACTCCAAGGCCAGCTGCATTATTGATTTAGCAGCCAAAATAAGAACTTTTGTGTTTAATCAAAATGTCTGCTGTTTACACAGGGACATTTTTCTTATAAACTTAAAGCAGCATTAAATCATGACGAACGCTGGTTTACAGTCTCCAGCTGTGGGCTCACTGAAGTCCTGCTGTCCCTTCCGTGTGAAATCGCTGCTAAAAGTCAGCCTGATGGCTTCTAAATTGGCTATTTCAAATGAATTCGAGTTTGATACTTCAAAGTGTTGGAGGGATTTTATATTTCTGAATGCAAAGTCCATTTTAAAAGTTTTTTTTGTTGACCCCTGTCACCTTACCAGAGAAGATTTTTTAAAAAATGTGCTCTCTCTGTGTGTATGTATGTATGTGTGTGTATGTGTGTATGTATGTGTATATATGTGTGTATGTATATGTATGTGTGTGTATGTGTGTGAGTGTGTGCGTGTATGTGTGTATGTATATGTATATGTGTGTGTATGTGTGTATGTGTGTGTGTTATGTGTGTATGTATGTGTGTATGTGTGTATGTATGTGTGTGTGTGTGTATGTGTGTGTGTGTGTGCGCAGGTACCCACAGAGGCCAAAAGAGGGCATATTGGAACTATAGTTACAGGAATTTCTGAAGCCCCCATGTGGGTGCTGGGATCTGAACTCTGGTCTTAGGATGGAGAAGTAAATACACACAATGCTGTGACATCTGTGCTGTGACATCTGGAAGCCCCGCCTTCCAGTAGTGTTCAGTGTTAGTGAAACTGATCATGCTATCTACAGCAGCCCACATCTTTACGTAGATTTCCGAATGTCATCACCCCACCTGTACTCCTCCTGACCATCTGCTAAATGGGTCAGGGCCGAGGAATAAAGGCCCAGGCCTCACTGTGTGTTTCTCTGTGCTCTCAGGCTGCCTTGTCCCGCTGTAGAGGCCCTAGCTGGAGAGGTCCCTCATCACTTTATAAAAGCTTAATTATAGTTGACGAGGTTGCTCGTTATGTAGTAGATCCTGGTCCCACTCACCACCCTGTCCTTTCAAACCCGCTCCGTCTCTAACAGAACCTGCTCCTTGTAACAGTCTTCATCCCTCTAGCCTATCTGTCTGTTTTGCTTTCTTTTATGACCCACTAGGTTTAATCAAGACTGTCCCTGTGGTGTGAGTATAAGCTCACAGTGGTTACACCACTGAAGACAGTTTTACCCCCTTCCTTATCAGCCATAACTACCAATAGCCAATAACTCTCCTGTGAGAGCCAGGGCCCCACGGTTTCCTCCAGAATCCATGCTGACAAGTTCAGTCTAGGACAGGTCGCCGCAGCTTCTCTGAGTACTGGTGTACTCACGGGTGTACTGGACGTGCCAGGTTGCAGGGCCATCCTCCCCATCCTGTGGCCCACCTTCTGTGATGCTCCTTGAGCTCTGGAAATGATGCTATGGTTGTCCCAGCAAGGGCTGAATGAAATGACTCAAAGGTCACACTTTCAAAGCCACAAGTTTCCTCACTACTCACTATTTGTGACAAAACTAGATTCTCTAGCTTAGGCTATGGCCAGGGCTGCTCTACCAGCAGGAAGCTAACAATTTAGGTTGTCAATATGCGCATTTAGCAAAACAGAAGTTCACCTGGAAGCCGTTGGGCTCCCTAGCCATGGCCTTTCATCAGCCCACAGCACCAGGAACCAACGTTCACATTGGAAATGAGCTAAGGGGTAAGCTGTCTACTTTCACAGATGCTGGAAAAAAAAGCTCACTTATAATTTAATGATTAAAAAAAGCTCACTTATAATTTAATGATAAAACTTTGCTAGCATCTTGAAATTAAGTTTGGTTTTATTTTATGCCCCCTTAATTAAGACTGTGGAAAATTAAGCTATATATTTTGGATACTGCAAAATTTTCATTATTTCTTCCTTTTCAACACGTGAAATTTTGTCTTTCTAGTTTTGAGATCATCTATTATCATGACAAACGTACTCTGCTAAGACAATGCTTTACTGCAGAGGAGGTGGTTTTGCTCCGGTCAGGCTAACAAGCGGAAATTCGGGGGATGTTTTCTTGTATCTGTCGATAAAGAATTGGGTTTTTACATATTGATTTAAGATCCTAGCTTACATGTAAGAATGTTCCTCCACCGTATTTTGATAACACGCTCTCCAGCGTGTGCTTCCATCGTCCAGGAGAGAGTGAGAGGAACCGGGCTTGATCATTAAGAGAGCTCAAACCCTTTCTTTCATTTGCACGCCCCAATTTTAATCAATAACCAAATACCTGAGCCTATCCTGTTCGAGCCTGCTTCATTTGGAGAACTCAGCCCTTTTAACAGTTCTGAAACCTTCCAGGAAGGGTCTTCCTGTCTTTAGAGGGTGGATAGTCTTCTTGACTTCTCCAGTCTTCTCTTTAACTCTGATGATTTGAATGAAATGAAATATTTTCATTTCATTTGAAATGAAAATAATCTCAGTATGTTTTCTTCTTTGAGCTGTTGAGTGATTCTCTACCGCTGGCTGGGAGTGTCAAGCGTATCAGGTTTAAGGCAGTGGGAATTACTTCCTCTATCTTCTCTATCTCTAGTGTCTCTTAGAACACACAGTCAGCCTTGATCTCTGTAGAGTCTCTTATTGGCCATGGTCCCTCTTGTCCTCTGAGGTCCTGTGCATGCTCTTCCCTCTGTCCAGAACATGGTTTTGGGTCCTCTTCACACAGTAAAATCAGTTCTCCAGGTCCCATTTCTTCTTTCAGGAAGACGCCACTCCTCTCCAAACTGTGCCCTACTTGCAATGGGGTCCCTGGCTTTTCTCACGCTTTCAAAGCACACTGTCCCCAGCCTCAGTCCTGGCAACTGACTGCACCACCATTTCCTGTTTCTCCCACTGGAATGTAAACCACGGGAGGGCAGAGACCCTGCGGAGCAGCTCAGAGGATGCAGGCTGCAGTTGGAATCTGGGGGATGACTCAATAGTTTAAGGACAAAAGAGCATTCCCTGCAAGGAGGAAAACAGAATAAGCCAATCCGGCAGGAACTCAGCCAGTAATGAGCCAGTCCATCAAGGACCATCCACTTGAAGTGAGGCTGTGCAATTTTTAAGAAAAGTATAACTCCCATCTTAAAGGACAGTTCATTCGGAGGCAAAGATGAGAGACCGTGACCTGGGAACACAGATTCAGGTTTCCAGGTCAGATTTACATGTTCCATGATGGCACAAGCTATACAAACTTCTGTAGCTACAGAAGAAAAGGAAATTATAAATCAAGGCACGGGTTAGAGCACAGAGAGGGAAAGATACTACAAGTTTTGGATGCTATCCGATGACATGCTTAACTCTTGGT
Organism: Dicrostonyx torquatus; assembly: GCA_028555095.1. Taxonomy (NCBI): domain Eukaryota; kingdom Metazoa; phylum Chordata; class Mammalia; order Rodentia; family Cricetidae; genus Dicrostonyx; species Dicrostonyx torquatus. The sequence goes on from JAQHUG010000085.1 coordinate 5,257,599, forward strand.
GGACATGATTGGTAGGCTAAGAACATGTTTCAGAGGTCTTACCTGAAGGTTTTACACAAAGATATTAGGTCACAAATGGGGGAAAGGGCTCTTAAGGGTCTATGCTCACCCAAGGGAGTTTAGCCTAGATCTGAGCACTCCAATTCTTCAAAGCTCCAGTTGCTCAGTCAGTCTTAGAGAATTCCCAATTTATCTGCATTGTTTCCTTGTCCTGAGAATTTCGGTTGATAGAGATAAGCCTAAACCAACACATAAAAGGAGACACATTGGACTAATTTTCTTTCTAGGTGCATAAGGTAAATTGACGTTTATTATTTAATTTAAATGCCACAATAGTGTACCCGTGCATTTAAATACATTGCTGTGTCTGGATATTAAATATACTTATGGACTTGATATTGCCATTTAAATATCTCAGAGGACAATAAAGCTGCCATGAAGTCATGCCTCAGGAGGCTGTTAGACCAGCCTTGACTGGGCACATCTGTCACTTTCAGCACACCGAAGAGGACTTGGGGGTCTTCTTTCCCTGTTTCTCTCTGGGCATATTAGCAAGAATGGCTTTCCAGCACACACACACACAACACACACACACACACACACGCCCACAAACTCATGTACACACTTTTGCACAAACACAATATAAACCTTGAAATTGTTTTTAAGTATTTCTAAATATCAAAAATTGTTTGTGTTAGGGCCATCTTCAGTCCTATGGGGATTGGTTAATTCCAGAGTGGAATTGTTTCACACTTACTTACTTTGTATGTGAGTTCACCCACATGTGTGTCCATGCAGAGACACATGTATCGATGTCATGGGTCAGTTTTAAGAGTTGGTTCTCTCCTTCCACCTTCTGGGTTCTGAGGAATCAAACTGTGTCATCAGGCTTGGCGGCAAGTGTTTTTACGCACCAAGCTGCCTCAGCAACCTAGTTTGGGAATATTAGTAACTTTTTCAAAGTTGGTTCTTCCATCAGGAAAATGCCCCTGTTCCCTTATAGAAATGGTATATTCGAGGCCACACAGGAAAGATGGCGTCTGTGACTTAGTTCTAGGAATTGTTGCCATTTCTGTTGATTATTCGTCTTAAACAGAAAGGACTTCTCATGTGAGTCTTTGCTTCCTTCACCAGGCTTATGACCTCATACAATTCCTCTTGTGTTTCTGTGTCCAGTGTTTAAAACTTGGCACCATGGTGACTTTGAAAGTGAGTTTTTCCAGTGAACACAGCGATAAATTATAAAAGATACTTCTGAGGAAGTTTTTAACATTTGTCTTTAGGGATTGCATATTTTGCAACCTATTTTTCTAAAGTCTGCGAAACCATCTGTTTTGGAGCTGTTGATTTATTCTTCAGTTGATTTTGTAACTGAAAATCTAAAGCGATAAGGTGAAGACTTTATTTTCTATGTGGTTGTTACATTTTATATGCATTTAGCTAAAAATGTTGCTAGAAGGACAAAGCTATATTTTAGCAAGCTCTTTTGGCTCTTTTTCCTTTTATAGTCTTACACTAGGCATGTGTAGGTTCATATAGGAAGCCTCTGTGAGCTAAGAGAAGCTTTGCCATGTGTGCCTGCTTCCTGAGCTCCCTAAGAACATTGCTGGTAAGGAATGTCCAGCCAGTGGTGCTTCTCCTGCAGCCCACTCTGCTCGATGACAGAAAACATTTTCCAGAGATCACTGCGACAGTGTCTCCTGTCGCTCCTGTGCCTGGCCTCCATCAGTTGATGCAATTTCTGCTGCCTGTGAGTAGGGGTTGGCTTTGGGAATCATTCGGCCCACAGATTATGGCAACAGTGACAATTTGAAACATCCTAGGCCATAGCCTTAGATGTCTTCATGTTGCTCTCAGGTAGCACAGAAAGAATTCATTGTAAGATGTTACCTCTGTGGATGCAGACACCCAGCATGAGATACTCAAGCCATGCAAACATTAGCGCCGTCAGAGTAAAAGCCAGCCTGATTCCTTGGCAGGGAATTCTCTTGCAGAGATCTGGCCTTATCAATGGCCATTTCTAGGATTTATTCAGAAAATCATCCTGCCAGTGTGCTGATGAGTCCAGGCCAGGAGTTCCCCACACTCAGTCAGACAGCACAGAGAACCATCAAGGATAACAATAAATTAGTATTTCAATCAATAGGTACAGACGTGGCTTGTTGTGTCATGCATGGGCTTGGACAATGAGTCAAGAACCTTTGACTAAGTCCTTGGTGAGCTGATGCAGGGCCTTTGGCAATTGGACCCAAATGAGGCCAATGCAGGTCTTACCCATTCATTGCCAATGATGCTGCATTTATTACCTTATCTGTTCTCTATGGCCCTAGCAATTCTCTAAGCAAAACAAAAACAAAAAACAAAACAAAAAAAATCAGCATCAAAAGCTGCCAGGTTGACTTGAAAAGTACACAGGAAAAAAATGTTGTTTTAGAGACCCGTTAAGATTTGTATTTATGAGCTTATTTCAATAGCCAGAAGGACCGCGTTTAAAAATTGAAATAGTCTTTCATTCCTGGCTGGAGACTTGGCTCTCCCGGTTGGGTTTGTAGCACTTTTAGTCAACCCCTTCAGCTCTTCTTGGCTCTGATTCTGGCTGATAAAACCCAGCCCACCAGCAGCAACCCGGCACTCACAGCGGATCCAATTTCGATCTCTCAAATGTTTGCGCAAAGGGCTATTTTGGGAAAGACTGGGATGTTCCTAAACAGCTGTAAAATCCTAATACTTCCCCGAGTTATTTACATTTTGGAGGAAAAAATGCGCTAGTGACTTTGTTTTAACTTTCGAATTTCAAAAGAGACATCTAAACCCTGTGGTCCGCAGCCTGCAATTAAAATACGATTTCCATTTATTTGAAACAGAACAACAAAAGTGAAGGAAGATTAAAAAATGTTAAAGTTGTCAGGGTCGGCTATGAATAACGGGTTGCATAGTTTCACTAACTCTAGATCAGCTGTGAAGTTTGTTCTTATCTGGAGACGGGTTAACTGGACTGACACTTGCGGGTTCCCTGCATAGAAAGAGTGCTTTCGTTCTCTTTGTGGGTGTGTGTGGGGGGGCACAAAATGATATCAGCACAATTAGAAATTAAATTAAACCTTCAGACTAAACTGTAGGTATGGGGACAAAAGCGCCGCCTTTCTAAGCGATGCTGAGGAGAGTGAGTTTGAGCATGCTTGAGGTTGCGCCTTGGTTTCCTGGAGGTCGCTAGCCCTGGAGCATGGGTGTTTACGTTTTCCCATGACATTTTGGCTGCTGGTCAGATGTGCATAGTCCTTGTAACTGGCCACGCAGCTGCTCTCTTCCTGCTCCCACCTCCGTGGGTATATTTAGAAATAAAACAATTCCAGTTTTGTGAGGAACGTTTTATTGCCCAGATGTATCAAAATATCTGTGTTCATGAATTGTCAAGTCTGTTTAGATACTGCTATCGAGCGTGGGTAAGCTTTTCTCTTTTCTCTCGGCCGCGCTAAAAGGCTTTCCTGGGGTTACTGCAGCAATAGCTGCGGTTTCCTGGGGTTACTGCAGCAATTGTGGTTCAGAGATGAAGACTGCACGTTTCTCGGCAGCATAAGGGTGGTGAAAAAATAATTTAAATTTATTCATAATCCAGCTTCTTAGAAGAGGCAGTAGGCTGTGATAATCACTTGAATTTTGACGGAGTAAAACTGAGTCAGGAAAACTGTAACAGAAGAAACCCCAAGAGTGTATTTCATACTGGGTACTATCTAAATAAAATCAATATTACATTAAGTGGTAAAATCTTTCATGCTCCAACAAGGCACTCTACTTGTCCATTTAATTAATAGCAAATTCAATATAACAACAAATCCCTGGAGAGTTGGGTTACCACAAAGACGGCTTGAATCGCCGGCACTGTCACTCAGCATTTGCGGTAACCCTTGAAGAGAGCATTGAAGGGATGCCACATCGCCAGTGTCCAAGCTTTAACACCGTCCCTACCTGGGAGCAACCATTCAAAGGGCTGCACCAAAGATGGGAAGGGGGCCGTCGTAAGCAACTTACCCATCCCGGGTCATCCCGTCCAGCATCAGATCTGCCTTAACATCACGGCAGCCGCTAGCAGAAATGGTAGCTGGATTGGTACTGTGACTGGATTGGCCGCACGTAGGGATGTACAAAACCATATAATGAGCCAAAAAGGAAACTGGCAGCCGGCGAGTGACATGGGTATGCTGGCTAGGGAACATGAACATTTCACTAGGAAAATGAAATATTATTAGACCACTATTTAACATAGTTTTCTTTCATTTTAAGGACCACAACACAGTACTTGAACTGTAATATAGAAGGAATAAGTGTCCTTAATGCAGCCCCAAAATCAGTCGAGACTTTATGGAAAATGGGGATAATTGTAAAACTCTTGACAGTACATTTTTCTCCTCAAGATATTTCCTCTCCCAAGATTTTTACACCAACAGACCCCACAGGGCTCTAAGGGTCCTGCAGAAGAACCCCTTGTTCTGTTCAACTCCATAGGAAGAAATGAGAAGTTCTGGGACAGGTGGGTTCCAGGAACCACCCTGTGCAGGCCAGGGCACTCACTGCCTGGTAACGTTTATACTGCAACAGCGACCCCTGGAGGCAACCAGGAAGAAGTCATGTTTTTGCTCAGCACAAGGGAGACATAATTTTTTACAGGGGTTATTAGAGGAAAGAGAACAGAATTCATTGCAAATTGAGGTACACAGCATCTGACCGGAGCAGTCTTAGTCTTCATGGTCCTCTGTGCCTGGGCGTATCTCCCGCGGCCTCACAAACCCGCCTAACGCTCGCTGTCAACTAAATGCTGTGATGTTGGGCTGACTTTGGACTGTAGCTTTCACAGTTTGGGGTCAATCTGTGTATAAACCAGCTTCTAATAGAAGACACTGTTAAATTCAGCGTGTTCTAAGAGACAGAGCTACGGCGAAGTAGAAAACTTTAATTTTCAGAGACTTTGGTTTGAGATGGTCACTTGTTGGTTGCTTTGCTATGGGATCTCCTCTTGGTTGGAGACTACTGATGAACAAGGAATTAGGCATCTTTACTTTAAATAACAACATCTTTAATTAAAAATATCAGTAATCAAAGGAACATGTTTATATTTCATTATCTTTGACCATTTTTATTTTTTTTTATTAAATTCAGTTGGGGATTATAGAGCAAGTGGAAAGGAAGTGGGTTTACATATTCTGTACTGATTACTCCAGTGTGCATGGGCAGCAACATAGATGCCTGCTTTTGCCAGTAAGGATGCTCCTTTTCTGAGAAAGGCACCTCGTTTCTCGTTTCTTCAAATGTACAGTTAATATGTACATTTGAAGAAATGTACAGTACATATCATTCTGCTCACTCCTTTCTCTCTCTGGTGATTACCTCGGAGGGAGCTGTCTCAAGGACCCCACGAAGGATCTCCTATGCAAATGCTTCCTCTAGTGATCCTTCCAGCAAGCCCAGATTTGAAGCCTCCCGCCTCTGCTCCTGGCATTGCTAAGCCCTGCCTCCTAGAAGTTTCTAGTCATCATTCTTTCCTCTCCCCTCCAGAACCTCGATGCCCTGCATGACCACCTTGCTACCATCTACCCAGGGATGCGCGCACCTTCCTTCCGGTGCACCGACGCGGAGAAAGGCAAAGGGCTCATTCTGCACTACTACTCGGAGAGGGAGGGGCTCCAGGACATCGTGATCGGGATTATCAAGACCGTTGCTCAGCAGATACACGGCACTGAGATAGACATGAAGGTAACATCCGCCAGCGAAGAGGTTTCTGAATACAAAGGAGCACAGAAATATTTGAAAGGGTACCACACTGACTGCTGGTCACGAGTTGCACTAGCAATCCCTGTAAGAATGACATCGTGTGAACCCCGGGAGTCTTCTCAATTTGGCCTGGGAATGCATTATACAGGGAAAATTTCCCCTTGCAACAGATTTTTTTTTTCTAATTATTCATTGCTTAAGGCAAGAGGAAATTCAGTTACTTTCTGTGAATACACGCCAGCTGCGAAAGGGGAGGGGGTGACTGTCTGAGCAAGATATCAAATTGTGGATAGTGAAATGGGAAGGGCATATTAAATCAGCTGATTTTACAGATCCCCCTTTTTATGTGGATTCTTTTGTCTTCCAGGGAATGTACCTAGAACATTTTATTTTGTCAACTTAAAGGCTGTGTGCTTTGTTTCTTTTCTTTTCTTTTTTTTTTTTTTTTTTTTGGTTTTTCGAGACAGGGTTTCTCTGTGGCTTTCGAGCCTGCGCTGGAACTAGCTCTTGTAGACCAGGCTGGTCTCGAACGCACAGAGATCCACCTCCTTCTCCCTCCCGAGTGCTAGGATTAAAGGCATGAGCCACCACCGCCCCGCATTCTTTTTGTTTTTAAAGTCAAATTGTGCTGGCAAACACAGCCAAGCCAGCTGTGCTCTTTCCCGATACTGTTGATGATATCCTTTGTTATTTTTGAGTGGCAATTTCAAGGCACCAATAGAGAGAGCGTGCGATGAAGACAATTGCCACTTCTGTCTCTGACCTGTGTGGCTTCTCCTGGCCAGCCTCTCCCACTCAGCTTCAAGTGCAGCTCAACCATAGGTTCTTTGTGCCTTGTGCCTGTCTGGGAGGCCTACCCCATGAAGCCAAGAGGGTGCTGCCTTCCTTGGCCACCAAAAAGGCCCTATATGTACGAATGGGGACTCATGCCAGAATTACAATGAAAAATTATGTACTAATAATTGTGGGAGGTGGTTCAGCGGGCAGAATGCTTGCCTCCCACGCCCAAGGTCCTGGATTCAATCCCTGGCATGGAATCCACTACCACAGTGGCACAAACCCATGATCTCAGTACTTAGGAGACGGGGGACAAGAGGATCTAAAGTTCAAAGTTATTCTCGGCTACGCAGCTGACTAGAAACTGTCCTAGGGAAGCTCGTGTGGAACACGTAACGCCTCATGCCAAAGGAATTCTGCCCTCCCATTTCACAGAGCTGGAAACATCTAGAAAGGTTTTCCAGTTTCTCATGTGTATAGCATTTGGACGTATTTTGTTTTTTTCTAATTTTCTAAACACGATGGTCATAAACAGTCAGTTATATTCACAAGGAAACTAAAATGCCAACGGTTGACCACTTTTTCTACCCCCCCCCCACATCCAGGTTATCCAGCAAAGAAATGAAGAATGTGACCACACTCAGTTTTTAATAGAAGAGAAAGAGTCAAAGGAAGAGGATTTCTATGAAGACCTGGACAGATTTGAAGAAAACGGTACCCAGGAGTCACGCATCAGTCCGTACACCTTCTGCAAGGCGTTTCCTTTCCACATCATATTTGACCGCGACCTGGTGGTCACCCAGTGCGGCAATGCCATCTACCGAGTGCTCCCCCAGGTAACGTGCACAACACTGGGACCTGGCGCTTTGACGGGCATCATTCCCGTCAAATCAGCGTGGACAACGCTGTCGGGAGTCTCCCATGCACTTATTATAACCTAAGTGTCTTTGAAAATATTTCCCTAGGACTCACTTGTTTCTTCTTTTTTCTAATATTTATTTATTTATTATGTATACAATATTCTGTCTGTGTGTATGTCTGCAGGTCAGAAGAGGGCACCAGACCTCATTACAGATGGTTGTGAGCCACCATGTGGTTGCCGGGAATTGAACTCAGGACCTTTGGAAGAGCAGGCAATGCTCTTAACCTCTGAGCCATCTCTCTTTAATCCCATGGAGAGGAGGAAGTTATATGAGAATAGCAGACTTGCTTTGTGAGCAAGGGGGTGGGGGGGGGGGCTTGGCAACAGCAGCCGGATTTCCTTCGTGTTTTTGTTTATTGAATAAATGTTCACTGCCTATCTGCCTTCCAAAAATAGTTTTCCAAATCAGCTGTTGACATGGGGAAGAAAAAAGTTTACAAACATTCAGGGTGCGAAGCAGAGAAGCGACCATGGGTAGGGTGGCACAGAGTGGCCCAGCATTGAAGAGCATTAGACGGTTGCCAGCACACTCACTTTTCCTTCCATATTCCAAGCAAGGATTCTCCCACGGCATGTGTGTGTCTGGAGGTCCCTTTTGCTTTAATTCAGGACTCGAACGCAGAGGTCTTGTGTGAAGCTGTAGGATCTGGAAGCGGAAGAGTGTCTTGTGTAGGCTCTCACTCGTTTTCTCTGTGTCCTGACACGACACAGGGTTCCTTTCGTCCATTGTTTTGCTCCATCATAAGCAGCTGCTGTGTGTTGCAGCTTCTATTAATATTATCTCCCTTTTGATGATGAATTTTAAGCAGCTATTTACTGGTGTTTTGATACTTAATTTCACTTTCAGCCCCAGGCATCTACCATGTGATGCTATAGTTAAGATGGTAACCTTTCTTCTTTCTCTTGAAATGATTATTTGTACAAGCTTATATTTGAACATTAGTTACCTAAATCCACGTTAGCTTTCCTGTCTCTGAAAGTACTTAATGTTTGCTCAATCACTCAGCTGCATATACAGGATAAATCTCCCACACAATACTTATGATTTTTCACTTATAAACACCATACAATCGATCTGACTTAATTTCAAGATTGATATCTTGTCATAAAGTCAATTTCAAGTTGCTGAGTGTTTTTTGTTTCTTTTTTTTTTTTTCCCCTTTTAGCTTCAGCCTGGGAACTGCAGTCTTCTGTCTGTCTTTTCTCTGGTCCGCCCTCATATTGACATCAGTTTCCACGGGATTCTTTCTCACATCAATACAGTCTTTGTCCTGAGAAGCAAGGTAAGCAGACACCCCTTCAGCTGGATGTAAGCAAGGCATGTCATCAATCAGCCAGCACAGCCCATGCAGTGGAGATATAAGAAAATAAAACACAACTCTCAAGAGAGCAATGTTTGGCCGAGGAACAGGGACCTCTCTCAGCTGATCAGGACCAGTGGGGAAAACATCTTGAGAAAGTGTCTTGCTGGGAACATTTAAGCCTGCTCAGTCTCACATAATAAAACCAGCATCTACTCCCTTGATTTTACAATGTGTATTTTTTAAAAAGAGAAATCAGAAGACCTAACAAGAAGTCTTTGATAATGTCACCAAAGCCATCGATTTATTTTTCTGTAAATTGTTTATAATTCTTGTTAATAATTTTTTTCTGTAGGGAAATAAACGGATTAAAAATGTGTAAACTCATGTAGTTGATAGTTTAGATGGTTCCCAGATCTCCTCATTGGTGCGCGCCTGGGATAATAGCAGCAAACACAATTTCCCCAGCACCCACACTCTTCATACTCCCCCCGTGACCTTCCAAAGACACAGCCACTTGTGTTTGATAAGATAGGGACCGGCTGCTTTCTGTATTCTGTGAACACGGGGTTTGCTTGGCTTAGCTTTGGTACACATCAGAAATGTGTGTTGGGGCCATACAGGAAAACCACAGGAGCTTACAATGCATGTAGGAGCATCAGCTCCACTGCTGCCTCCTGGGGTGCAGGGAAGCCCATCAAGTGTTGACTGTCTTACCTAGGGCAGCACCCCTGAAGTTTCAGCATCCTCTCCCTTAGGGTTGGTGCAAAGGGTAAGGTTCTCACGCCTTCCTGATGCCTTGTCAGGCAGGGGAAGGTGGACTCTAATGTTTGGTCTTTCCTGTTCAAGGAAGGATTGCTGGATGTTGAGAAACTTGAATGTGAGGATGAACTGACCGGGACGGAGATTAGCTGCTTACGTCTCAAGGGCCAAATGATCTACTTACCAGAAGCAGATAGCATCCTCTTCCTCTGTTCGCCAAGGTAACGCCTTTTAGCTTTATTGGAATTGCCGTAAGTTACAAACGAATTCAAAGAAACGCCATGAAACACTCTTTGATCAATACGTGTTAGTTGTGCATATGAATGGAATTTGGCATGATATTTCAGTGCATACATGTACACAAGACTCTCAAAAATCCAACATTTTAATCCACAGTGCTAACTTTTTGCTGAAATATAAACTGGATTTTCAAGCCCTCGTTATTGGGCATTTCTAAAGAAAAGTCCACCGTCTTGATGTCGTATCGTAACCTGTCTGTGAGGTTCTTATAATATTAGATCATGGGATGAACAACCTGCTCTTAGCTCATTCTGTATTCTTGTACTTTCTTGTTTTATTTTATTTTTTATTATTATTTATTTATTTATTTTGGTTTTTCGAGACAGGGTTTCTCTGTAGCTTTGGAGCCTGT
>JAQHUG010000085.1:5273413-5299447 GCA_028555095.1 Dicrostonyx torquatus
TTTGTCTTTTCTTCCATTTCTTTAAGGGAGTTTTTCACATCCTGTTTAAGGGTCTCTATCACTTTCATAATGTTATGTTTAAAGTCAATTTCTTCTATTTCTTCTGGATTAAGGTGTTCAAGTCTTCCTGTTGCGTGTTCGCTGGATTCTGGTGTTGTCATGTTGCTTTTCAGGTTGCTGGAGGAATTCTTGCATTGGCACCTGTCCATCTCTCCCTTCAAATGCTGCCAGGAGAGTCTTGACGTCTTGGTTCAATCTTTGCTGTGGCTGACGCTGTACTTGGGTTTTTTTTCTTGGTCTGCCCTCTCTTAGGTCTCCTCAGCACTGGAGCTGGCTCTCAGATCCCCTCCACCCTGAAGCAGGCTGTGGTGGTGGATCTAAGGACCTCACAGATATAAAGGAGTCCTTGGGGACAAGATGAGATGGGGTCAATAGAAAGCCAGTAGCCGGGGAGACGCCCTGCCCAATGGCCAGAAGCATTCAGCTATTTTTGTACTTTCAAAAAGAGCAACACATAAGTGAGCAATTCTGGAAAGCATAGGATGAAAATGATATAAGTAAGGAACTTTTCTATAGTTAGCAACAGTTTAAAAAAAAGATTATTATTTTTTGTCTGAGTCACTTTAAATTAAAATATGTAACTATTTTAATTGGATTGTGGTGCTCATATTATAAAGCTAGAATTTATGTTTAATGTGTTATTCATGATAAACATTAGAGGAAATAAAACTGGTTTCTTTTTTGCTGGTGTTAGCACTTTTCTAAAAGATACAAGGGGGTTTGAAATATCTATCTATAGGGAAATAGGAAAAGATAATTGCAGGACTTATTATTAATTGATATATTGTGCATAATCGTGACTTCTTTTTTGAGAATTATTTATCATGCAGACAGAAGCATCTTTAAAGCTAGCACAAGGCGGGGACCAAGCCACACACCTCACCTGCCTCCTGCTCGGCGTTTTCCTTGATGTGTGTCAGGAGGATGACAACTTCATTTTAGGGGAGAGTTTCTAATCAAGTACAGAAAGGTTTATTTGGACGGAGAATCACAGATTTCATAGTGTTTAAGTTTCATCTGCAGAAATCGGCCCTATAGTGATACATTTACTAATTACCATGAAATCTGTTTAAAATGGAAGTTTTGCCTATAAATAATTCTAGGATGATTAATTCATACTAAAGAAAGGTAATAAGGATCTCAATTTTGAGACAGCATGTTACATAGCCCTTGCTAGCCTCAAACTAGATATATAGACGTGCATACTGGTGACCACGAGACAGCATATTACATAGCCATTGCTAGCCTCAAACTAGATATATAGACGTGCATACTGGTGACCACGAGATGCTCTGGCTGCACCTCCTGAGGACTGACAGTAACAAGTGTGCACCACCATAGCCATTTGTATGATGCTGAGGAGTGAATAAGAGGTTTTCTTGCACACCAGGCAACCGTTCTAACAAGAGACACAGCAGGGGACCCATAGGAACTTTCAGAAGAACAAGCTGTATATAATCTCGTCTAGAATTTCTACCAAAATGTGAATTACCTTTCACCTCGTATTCATTCCGCGCTGATTATTATACTCCTCTGTTGAATCTGCCATCCTCCTCTACTCCCCCCTCCTTGGGAGTTCTATTTCTACTTTCATGACTTTGTTGTCCTTGTTTGTTTCAATTTGGCTTCTTTTGAGACTCCCTGACAATCACTGTGATCTATTCACTATTGGAACTATTCACGCTGGCCTGGCGGGCTCCTCAGTGGTACACAGGCGAAGACAGTAGCTGCCTGTCCCAAGGAATCCATCAGTAACAGGGGTAGTTCATCGGGGAAAGGGAACACTCTGAAACTCCCCAGGCCGTGACCGACGGTTGAGGCTTTTCCTTGCCTAGGTCTACTGCAGGCAGCACAGCCAGGCTGCGTTGGCTGAGCCATGCCAAGGACCCAGCGTCTCACAGCCCTTCTCCAGGGGCTACATTCTTCCAGATCTTGCATCTTTCGCCCTCTTCCAGGATGTTTCCTGAGCCTTGTCAAGGATGCTATAAATATTCTCAAGGCTGAGCATTCAACTCTCACTCCTCAGCACTTTGAGCAGCTGTGTGTCTCTCAGTCTCCATCATTACAGAGAAGGTCTCTGGTTAAAGCCCCGGGCGGCATTTGTCTATAGGTAGAAGCGTACGGGTTTTGTTTAAAAGTCAGCTTGGCGCCATGACACTTTAGTTCAACAGCAGTATTACCTTCTCTCCTAGGGCTTAAGATCTTCTCAGTCACAGCAGGTTGAAAGTGTTACTCTTGTTGCCGTTGTTCCTTCTTATTACAGTTGGGCAACTTTGTTATAAGTGGGGGATCCTCGCCTGGCCTATTGATCCTGTAGATCACAGAGTTCAGCTGGATAAAATCATCTATGCCGTTCTCCTCTAGTGGAGCATACAACCCCTTCTGGAGCTATGAGAGCTTCCCAGCAGGAAGGAAACTTTTAGCTCAGCTCCAGCTTGGCTTCTCTACACCTTGCAGCCAAGACGCTTGGTATCTTTAGTAACAGGATTTTAGCAACCACTTGTATGCAGCTAAGAAAAGTAACAAGAATCTGCATTGTCTAAAGAACTGTGGCCTCCTGGACTAAGACGGCAGATTACACCTGGCAGTGTGGTATCCATTTCAATTTTAAGATTATCTGATTGCGTCATTCCTCATGGATAGATCTTGTTTGGTCACATTCGGATCATTTGGCAAGTTATCTATCATCTTTCTAGATGGGTTTATTTTTGCAAGGGGGATTTAAAATACACAAAGCACCCGTCTAATCTGTCAATAACATCCTTGATTATTCTCTGTTTGCATAGACCTATGTTTCCTTTGCTTTGACTTACAGATATTTCTGTTGAAAATGATTTCATGGGAACTTCTTCTTAATTCAAAATTTCTTAATAAACTCATGACCCAAATTCGTTATTTTAGAAAAAAATTACTATTCCTGAATATCTGGAAATAATAACTTTACACTTTAAGAATTAATTCAAACCAAAAATAAGTTGTTAGATGCTTAAGTAATAGGTTATTTTTAAATAAACCTTCTGCTTATCAGAATTATGGTGAATCAATTAAGATCATTATAATAATGCTATAAAAAGGTAAGATTTAAGATGCAAAGATTCATAGACTTCAGCAAAATCTAATACATTTTAAAAATGAGAAAAATCAGCAAAAACAAGAATAGAGGAAGAGAAGAAAGCCTGACCAGTGAATGGCATCCAAGCACAAGGCAGGGATTCCTTAAAATGCATCCTGAGGAGGGCTACTGTCCTTGGAAACTCAATCATTTCTAATAAAAAAAGCAATTAGTTACGATATTCTTAGAGTCATAAGGCACATGAGGTTGTTTCTCAATAGAAACATCATTGTTCCTGATTCATGTTTGAGGAGAGACTGCTCTTCTGGGATAAGGCAAAGCATGATGATTCTGTAAAATGTGCCTTGTATTAAACATGTAAGGAGATGTTCATGGGGCAGTTTTCTGCATTATCTTTTTTCTGTGAAAGCCAATGCAGATACCTCCAAAAAGTAAAACTCGACAAACACCTACTTCGGGTTCGCCCCTTGCTAGTGGGGTTTTAGGTACACAGGAAACAAAGCCCTTTTGGGTGAGCTCCTCCTCGTGCTTCTCCTGCCTGATATTTTGAACTCTGAAGGCGGAGAAGGAGAAAGCTGCCTTCCACCTCGTGCCCTAGGGAGGGCTCATCCCACCTTGTGGACCCCGGGGTGTTGATTTTTGTGTCATTGCTCTGTGTGACAGTGTGATGAACCTGGATGACCTGACAAGACGAGGCCTGTACCTGAGTGACATCCCTCTTCATGATGCCACTAGAGACCTGGTCCTTTTGGGAGAACAGTTCCGGGAGGAGTATAAACTGACCCAGGAGCTGGAAATTCTCACGGATAGGCTACAGCTCACACTGAGAGCCCTGGAGGACGAGAAGAAAAAGACAGACACGTAAGAACGGAGCGGGGAAAGGCTGGTGTTTGTTCACAATTTCCTACCTCGTGTGTAATGTTACAGTGCATACTCTCACTAGGCGTGTCTGGGGCCTCTTGTGTCCCTGGTCACTATCTGGCCCCGTCTCCACATAGTAATTAAAAGCAGTTCTTTCTGGATGCTCACGGGATGTTTTCCTCATTTCCTCAGGTTCTTGAATGTTCTTTTTTTTTTTTAATTTTTGTTTGCAAAATAGGATGTTGTCCTTTTAGAGAATTGAAACAAATTGACTGGTTTTCCATCAGAACTATTTCATTTCACTTCAGCCCCAGAGGACGGACAAGTGCAGCACACCTCTGTTTCCATGGCGTTGATGCCTGTGTAAGATGCCTGTCCCTGGGGCTGGAGAGATGTCTCAGAGGTTAAGAGCACTGGCTGTTCTTCCAGAGGACCTGAGTTCAACTCCCAGCAACCACATGGTGGCTCACAACCATCTGTAATGGAGTCTGGTGCCCTCGTCTGGCGTGTGGGCATACATGGAGGCAGAACGTTGTATACATAATAAAAATAAATAAATAAGTCTAAAGAAATTTTTTTAAAAAATGCCTGTCCCCAGATGCTGGGCACACCAGTAAACACAAGCGTTTGCATTGTTGATACCATGAATGAAACAGAGAATTCCTTGCGAATGCCTGTCTTCACCCACAGCGGCTTCATCCATTCGTGTTTATTTTTTGCACTATTCATCCGAAGGCTGTGTCTCCTCGCTTTGAGACCCTTCGCTTCCCCCGTGGTTGTAAGGACACCTAGTCTAATTGGCTGCACGTGCTGTCAATTTCATCAAACACGTGGGGACAGGCAGTTAAAATTGCCCACTGCTTGAAAAAACAAAAACACGAAACCTCAAGAGTACCATTTTATTACCCCATGGCACAACCACACCCATGAAAAACAGCACCTATTTGTGTGATGCACCAAGGATTCAGATTCCGTGCACAGGTCAGTCAGTTGCAGTTACCCTATATTCTGCTGTGATATCAGAAAACAATGTGGACCTCATTATTTCTTTATATTACGGTTCCGTATGTGCCGATGTCCACTCTTACAGTTATGTTCCTCAGCTTTCTGTTGTTGCAGGAACTGCTGAGATAGAAACTCATGAAGAAATGAGGAGAGATTCAGTTGGTGATTTCGGAGGTTTCCACCTCTGTTCCTAGCCCTGTCGCTTTAGGCTGTGACATCACGGCCGGCTGGCATGCATGACAGAGGACGCCGTTCCTGTCGTGCTGGCTAGGACACTAAAGGGAACGATAAGACCTGTGTCAAGGGTGTGTCCAAGTGACCTAACTTCCTCCCACTGGGACTTAACTCTTAAATGGTCCATCAGTCTGCAATGGCACCACAGCCTGGGGACTATGGCGTCAACACATGGGCCTTTGGGGAATGTCTCAGGTCCAAAATACACCAGTAGTAGGCAGACCTCTAACACTACAAAGGTGCTTTCAGTTATGGAAATACCCATAAGCTCTGCATTCCGTACTAAACAAGCTGATGACTCACACTGCCCCTGAGCTGGTGGCTTGAGCGTTCATGTCTCTCACTAGTTGACGGTACAGCCTTTGGAGCTGCTACCACTGTCACTAGTGTTTGACTTCTGAACCAGAATAGAAAGACCCATCACAGGACCCTTTCTTTGTCCTGGCGTGTCCAAGGTCGAGTGGGTTTTCAAAAGCCATTTGCCCTATTTAGGGATACTGTGTTTCATTAAATTTCACAATTGACTTTTAGATTGACAGGTTTGGATTTGATTTTATAGTGGAGACTTTAAGGATATTTCATTATAAATGATCTAGCTGGGCTCTTGTACCACTCACGTTCAATATTAAGATCTAATTTCAATGTTGCATGACATACTTTCTGTTTAGAAGCTAAAATTAATCGCTGAAGACATTCCGCTATGGCTCGAGAGAAAAGAGAGAGCTCAGGTCTGTTTTTCACGTTTGAACTTCGCCCGCTGGCTAACAGGGTGAAACGGATAAGAAAGCCTCATTCATTTCTTTTTGTTTCTCCAGGCTTGGAGCCCAAAGGTTTTTGCTTTTCTTCTAATCTACCAACTCCCCTCCGACTGTGTACCGACCACATTCTCTCCTCGGCTCATTCCCAGGGCTATGGTCGTGGTCTCAGCCTTGCCTGTAAATAAAATGTCTGCCCTTTGGGACCCTCTTTTTTATCTCTTTGATCAGTTTCTCCCAAGAAATAGTGAATTCTACCTTATCTTCTGTCACCTTGCAGTATTTGAGATAAACTTTATTCCTGTGGAGTGAACATGTTTCTGTTACTGTGCCATCTGTGCAGTGTTTTAGATTCCCATACTGGCAAACATGTCACTGTCATAAGAGCAGGAAAAGGCAGGACTGCAAACGAAAACCATGAGGTCCTATTGATGGTCTTTTGTCTTCCCTGTCTATTTGCTTGGTTTTTTTTTTTTTTTTTTTTTTTTTTTGGTTTTTCAAGACAGGGTTTCTCTGTGGCTTTGGAGCCTGCACTGGAACTAGCTCTTGTAGACCAGATTGGTCTCGAACTCACAGAGGTCTGCCTGCCTCTGCCTCCCGAGTGCTGGGACTAAAGGTGTGCGCCGCCACCACCCTGCGCTTGGTTTATTTTGAGTCGGTTTGAAATGGTTCAGGGTTAGGGATGTATGTAATGACAACAGACAAGTGGTTGCCATGTTTCTTTGCTTTGCACGTAGCTAACGTTAGGTTCGACGCTGGTTTTAAAGGGTTTCTTATTGGAACCCAGCACAATGTCTGATGCAGCACAGACGTGAGGCTGGAGTGGTCCAGGCTCCCAGCATGTCTTACAGTGCTTTCCCCTAATCCCCACAGATTGCTGTATTCTGTCCTTCCTCCATCTGTCGCCAATGAGCTGAGACACAAGCGCCCAGTGCCTGCCAAGAGATACGACAATGTGACCATCCTCTTCAGTGGCATCGTGGGCTTCAATGCTTTCTGTAGCAAGCATGCATCTGGAGAAGGGGCCATGAAGATTGTCAATCTCCTCAACGACCTCTACACCAGATTTGACACACTGACCGACTCCCGGAAAAACCCATTTGTTTATAAGGTAAGTCCTCGTGGGAGCCTGTTGTGTGGCATCGATCTGGGCTTCTGAGATGCCCCACAGAAGCCCATGGTCACTGCACCAGGTCTCTAGCTGCTTTCCTGGCGTTATAAGGTCTACTGAGTCCCTGCAGGCCGCTAGCTTCAATAATCTCCTCACTGTAAAGAAATGCACTATTTGGTAATTTCATACATGTGGGTAATCCATTCTGATTGGATTTACTCCCAGCTTCTCTTACCTCCCTCCCATCTCACTCTTCCCAACAAGCATCCCTCCCTCCCACTCTCCTGATTTTGTTTGTTTGTTTTCTGACGCATTGAGTTTAACCAGGGAGGCCTGCGTGAGCATGGGTGTGGAGCCATCCATTGGCATGGACGTCTTACCAGTAGTTAGAGCATTGGCTACAAGGTGTCTCCTGTCCCCAGACACAAGGCCCCATTTGTGATTTCACTCGCCTCAGCCTTGTGCCAGCCCTGGGAAGGCACCAACAGCCATGACGTTCCCAGAAGACATCATTCCCCAGCCTTCCTCCTCAACCTTGGCTTTTCCATCTTGTTCCGCTCCCACTGACAGACATTCCCAGATGTCTGCTGAGCCTGGAGGAGATGATACAGATGCTGTTCTTAGGCATTCTCAATGTCATTCTCAGCCCCTTGACCAGGCAGGAGTCTATGCAGTAACAGCTGCTCACTGTAAAACAAAGCTTCTCCGACCTAGGCTGAGGGCAGCCCTGGGCTATGGTATAAAGTCAAGGCTGAGTAGTTACCACTCAGCAAACTTTCTTTTCATCGCAACCACGGGGAGGTTTCATGGAGCAGACCATCTTGGGCTGACATGAAGTATCCGGCAGTTTCTTTGCACTTAGGTTAACGAGTCTCTGCGGATCGTTTAATACATTCAGTATAAACACAGCATTCATTTTTGTGCTCCGCCAAAGACATTTTTTTCCTAAAATACATAAATGCTTTGCACGATGAAGAAGTCACAGGGCTCGAGGAGGGTTTGGGGCTCAGGTTCCCTTCCAGATACCATCAACTTGAAGGTAAACATTTACAAGACATCTCTGCCCTTTGTTTTAAGTAGAAACAAATATAATATCGGAAAAATGAAGTCAGTGGAATGCTGCTTTATAAAGACACGAACGTTCCTGACGGTCGCTAGGCTCCCGG
Organism: Dicrostonyx torquatus; assembly: GCA_028555095.1. Lineage (NCBI taxonomy): Eukaryota > Metazoa > Chordata > Mammalia > Rodentia > Cricetidae > Dicrostonyx > Dicrostonyx torquatus. The sequence continues at coordinate 5,281,679 of JAQHUG010000085.1, forward strand.
AATAATAGGACTCCACACGGACTATTTACTCTGTGGTTCTTTTCTGAGGCGCAGTGCTGCACGTGGTGAGCACATCACAGGAGTACACGGCTTAACCCAGCCTACTTGGATTATTTTAAACAGGAAGATGGCGGTGTCTGAGGCACGATACCCGAGGTCTTCCATCCATCCCCTGGCCTCCATACAGCATCTTCGCAGAGACATGTCCCTGCACAGCATGCATACACCAGATCAACAATTCAATTTAAAAATTCACAAAAAGTAATTAACCGACAAATTAAAACGTGGTTAGAGGCGACAATAAATCAATGAACTTCAGCCAAGAGCTCCTGTGGTCTTGAACCGGAGCTGCTCCAAGGAAGAAGTGAATTCACAGACTAGTCTAGAGAGGGCTGTGCAGGCCTGAGTTTGGAAAAGCCAGGAGGCAGTGCACATCTGTATCCTCAGTGCTAGGGGAAGAGGAGGCAGGGGCATCCTGAGGATTTGCTGGCCTGCCAGCTCAGCTGAACGTTTAGCTCCAGGTTTTGTAAGAAGAAACCCTGTCCGAAAATACGGTACCAGGCTGAGGATGTAGGTCAGTGGCAGAGTGCTTGCCTGGAGCGCTTGAGGACCTGGGTTCCAGTCCAATCCCCACTGACATATGCTCACACGCACAGAAAGGAAAAATGGCAGAGATGAAGGTAGAGAGAGAGAGAGAGCTTTCAACCTGAGGTCTCTGTACACAAAGAAGCACACTGCACACACACCTACCATCACACACTTGCACATACATGGGTGAGGGCATCTTTACACACATGTGCATGCACACACACACATTCTACTGGGTTATAAGGGGACCTCAGAGGAAATGATCAAGAGTCCATATCACGTAAGTTCCAAACTGTTAGAAGCTCCCATGCTAGCTCACACGACTCTAGCTTTAAGGAATTTAAAAGCGAGGGTCACTGTGAATTCTGGGAAATACCATATTTTATAATAATAATAATAATAATAACCAGTCACTTTATGTCCCCTTTTGAACACGTGAATGCGTGTGTCACCTTAGGTGGAGACAGTTGGCGACAAGTACATGACCGTGAGTGGCTTACCGGAACCTTGTATCCACCACGCACGGTCCATTTGCCACCTGGCCTTGGACATGATGGAAATCGCCGGTCAAGTTCAGGTCGACGGTGAATCTGTTCAGGTGAGCAGAGAAATGGGACACTGGGATGCTAGTGGTAGAGCTTGGTTAATAACCGGCGCACGCTCCTAATCCGGAAATGGTTAACACGTACAGAAAGGGGCATCTCGAGAGAAAGCCGAGTATTGTGTTCCTCTCCTCCAGACATGGGAAATAAATCAGCTCGTTTGTTCTGTAGACGGACTGTCCTGAGGACACAGAAATCTCCTGCTGTTTCTGTTTTCTTGTCTCTCCATGGAAGCGCCCCATGATACATCTTCAGGCCTTTCTCTTTGGATATACCGTTTCCCTTCTCGGAGGGACATGGCATGAGCACATTATAAGTGGTCGTTAGATGACAGGTGTGTTGACGACCAACTGAAGTGCCACTTTGCCTTCTCCAGATCACAATTGGAATCCACACCGGGGAGGTGGTGACGGGCGTCATAGGACAGCGGATGCCGCGGTATTGCCTCTTTGGAAATACCGTCAACCTCACAAGTAGAACCGAAACCACAGGAGAAAAGGGAAAGATTAACGTGTCTGAATACACATACAGGTGAGGAGGGGAAGTCATGCTCTTTATAGGAGGGTGTGGGCAAACTGTGTGGTTTCACTACCGTTAAACAGCCGCCACCTCCCTATCTCCCCTCTGCTTCTGGGATTATTATTATTATTTATTTCATTTGAGAAGTGTGTACCGCTGCTTCTGTGGTAAGCCACTCCACTCCACAGTAGAGGTTTCTCATAAGTGCCGTTACTGAAATCCTAAGTGCCTCTAACTACGCCCGCACTGTGGGGTGTGTTTGCCCGGATTCTCTCCACGGCCTTTAACAGCTTCCCTCTCTGCGCCATCTCCTGTCTCCAGGTGTCTCATGTCTCCAGAAAATTCAGATCCACAGTTCCATCTGGAGCACAGAGGCCCGGTGTCCATGAAGGGCAAGAAAGAACCAATGCAAGTCTGGTTCCTCTCCAGAAAAAACACAGGCTTGGAGGTATGGCCCGTCAGGGCATCTTTGCTTTGGTGTCTGAGAAAGTAAAGGAAGTGAGCAGTTCCAGCAGACACAGCAACAATGACCTCAGAATGAAAAGAATTCTTGCTTACAGAGAGGAACTCTTCAGTAAAGGGCACTTCACTGCAGTACTGAGGAACCAGTTAGAACCAGATCTGCTATAGAAGGTGCTGTTTGGTTTTTGTCTTGTAGTGAAGTTGGAACCACAAAGCCTCAGGCCCACAGGTTAGGGTTAGGGTTAGGGTGTGCTTCTTCTGTAGTCTAGCTCAAACAGCCCAAGTGCTGGGTCCTCAGGAACCCAAGAGGCCTTCTCGGCCCCTGCTGCTCCCTCTGAGACCTCAGCAAGTCTACACAATGACCATATTTCCTGACGGTTTTATCACTCAGAAAGCTTAGGATTCTCCCAAGGCCACCAGAAGCTCCTTCACAGTCTTCGGAAGACCCTTGATGATCCGGTCTCCTCAGAGTTTCTCCTTCAGAGATGTCTGGCTTCTGGTTTTTCAGAATCCAAACATTCCTTTAGAAGAGATTTAGGTTCTCAAGTGCTGAGAGATTCCACTCCAGCCACAAGCCAAGGCAGACAGCACTGTCCCCGCCAGGCTTGTCCTCTTCTTCTCCAGGGGTCAGAGCCGAAGAGCAAGTACAGCGTGTTCCCTCGTTGACACATTAACTCTCCGGAGGGTGCGAGATGACCCGAGCGCATATCTTTTCCTCTGTGTATACATTCCCTAAAAATGTTTTCATAGGCGCTAACAAACTATTAAGGGGTTAGAAAGGCAGCTTCTAAATACTTACCGTGCCGCAGCAGCTGCTTCGGTCCTCTAATAACCAGCTTGGCGGGGAGGGGGGGGGCGCGAGCATGGCCCTGGGTGCCTTTCTGAAGAGGCGGAATCTTTGGTGTCTGTCTTCTTGATCAAAAGACCTAAGAATGATTTCTTCTCAAACTGGGCTGGAGATGGTTCATGGGAACTATAGATATAAGTACATACCCACGCCGTTGGAGACAGGAAAATGTGTTTGGGGGGGACATCATAAGCTTCATTAATACGCAAAGTCTATAATATATTTTCATTAATACGCAAAGTCTATAATATATTTTCATTAATATGCAAAGTCTATAATATATTTTCATTAATACGCAAAGTCTATAATATATTTTCATTAATACGCAAAGTCTATAATATACTTCTTTCGATCCATTTAAGGAAACAAAGCAGGATGAAAATTGAATCTCAGACTGTGGGGCGAAGAGAACTGTCGGTTGGCTTCTGGTGCCGGCCTAAGACGCGTCAAGCCTGGGAGCGCTTCTTCCCCTTGGATACCGATTTCTACTGCCCTTTCTCATGACCCAAGGCTTTCACCTAGTTACACATATCCGACACTGTTCATTATCTGACGTTAGTTCTGCTTTGGACCCCTTTTAAGGTGACGGTAAAGTTTGGCTTTTGAGGTGGGTGATTTGAGCGTCACGTTCCTGAAATTCTGCTGCGAGTGTTACGTACACTGGTGACCTGAAAGTGGTAGGCACCCAGTACGTATTTGTTGAATTAGATGAGACTTAGTAGAATCCGGCCTTGTGTGTATTTATCATGGCTCGACGGGTTTGTTTTATTCTCCGTGTCTATGTACATGTATATTTTAATGACTACGACGCAAAACAAGGTTCATAGCCTGTCGGTGCATGTAGTTCTAGAAGCCATTTTCTAAAGGAGTGGATCTAAGTTTTAGGAAAAATGCAATTTATTTCTAAACTTCTGAAGTAGGAATGTACATGCTACGCTATAAGTGACTGTTTTGAAGGATGCTAATTCTCTCCTGGAAATATAGGATATGCATTTCTGTTACTGTAAAACTGGGCCGCTCATTCACGGCTCACGCCAATTACAGTTTATCTAACCTCTGACATGCCCTAGCTTGTATTGCAGTCCTTGTACTGAGTTTCAGAAACTACTGATTGCTGGGATGGGGCTGTCCTGTTTCACAGGCGAAGGTTGCATTTGCTTGAGCAAGCGTTGGGGGTCAAGCTACATCCAGGAACAATGCTGGGAACACAGAGCTAGGATACTGTTGGAGCCAACCATGGCCTGTCTCGCTCAGAGGAATGGCAACGCGTCCAGGACATCATATTCAGAAAAATCATTTTAATCCCAACCTAGAGTGGGAATATTTGGCCTATCATCCTTTAAATGTCTCTGATAATTTATTGGTATCTATCTTTATAAAATATAGTACAACTACTTTTATGTAAAAATGTTTGTCATTAAATTTAGTATTTCATATCAGCACATCAATATATGTATAAATGTTACCTGTTAATTGTGTAAAAAACTCTACAATAAATTATTTTTTTCACTTGTCTATTGAGAGTTTTAATTTAATAAAATGATATTGACACAACTTGCCATTTTTCTTAATTTCCTATTTAAAGGCATTTGTAACTTTGTTTCTGAGCTATCGATTAATTCTGATTTTTCTAATGTCATAATCTGTTTTCAGAACTGGGTGTTCATCTTAGAGCATGGCACATGCTGGACACACGCTGTCACGGGGAGCTGCACGCACCGCCCATCTGTGATACAAATGTTTAATAGTTACTTGTATTAACACTCTCTTTGTTTGTTCATTTGTTTGAGACAACGTCTCACTCTTTAGCCAGACTGTCCTTGAGCTTCGGTAGTTCCCCTGCCTTACTGTTGGGATGACAGGCATGGGGTGCTGAAGGATGGTTTTCCTCCTGCGTCATGGAGAAAGAGAAAACACCAGAGAAAATGCAGACAAAGGTGAAAATGTCCCCAACTGAAATAGCTCCCAGCCTTCTTAAGGTGGGGGAGGTATACACAGATGACCGACATGTTCAACATTTATAGCAGTGAAAGATATTTGGTGCAGAGAAATGATACTGAATGAGTAACTTGAGAAAAGAAGGTTAAATAAAGTAATAATTCCATTAGCATCTTCCTAAGGCCCAACACATTTATTGAGGGTTCCTTTTGGCTCACACTGGCTTAGGTGTTTGGGCATGCTATAATTTGGATCTGACTGAATCTCCACAGACTCCAGTGCTGATGCTTGGTCTTCCTTCTGCTCTTGTTTAGGAAAAAGACTCCAGCATAAGGAAGTTAGGTTATGGAGGTCACACCCTTGAAAAAGACTGAGACATCCAACCCACCCACCCCCTCCCCCGAGGCTGCCATAAGGGGAGTGATGTCACTGCTATGATGTGTCACCTATAACAGGTGCAAAACAACAGAGATCATGGACTGAAATGCCTACCATCGCCATCATAACCCAAGGCAAAAGTTTCCCCCCTACTTTTCCTGGGCACTCTGTTACACGAAGAGGCCGCAAGCATGAGGTGTGTTAATATGCAAAACATCTCCGCCTTTACAACATTTCCACGCAAAATCTCCCATCTGGACGGCTCTGCATTGTTGAATGGTTGCAAATGGCTCAACCTGAAAAGTTACCGAATCTCTCTTTAAAAGGCCTGTTTCTCGCTTTTCCCTTGCCATTCCACACCCTCAGTTTCTTCCCTCTGTAAATTCGCCGAATTCGCAGTTATTGTCTCTATGCCTTAGAAAAGAACAGTGTGGTCTTCTGCCTTTGCAAGGCTGTACCTGCTCTGTCTGGAAGGCCTTTGTCCATGCTGTGATGACAGACTTCTCCTATTGCCTAACTCAGGAGCCTTTCAGTAGAGAAGAGGACTCATGTGCTCCGTGGTCCCACAGTACTTAACAGAGCACACTATCTGTTTATCCCTTTTGATCACTGCGGATCTTATAGCATCTGTTTGTTTATCTCTCGATCACTGCGGATCTTATAGCCAAAGTACTTCCTCTTTTCCCTTGTGTCACCTGAATCCACCACAATGAAGCAGTCGATCAATACTTTCTGTGTGCAGGAACAGAGAGAGTAGTCTGTGGGAGGAGGAACTAGATTTGCGGCACGAGTGCGAAAGGTAAGAGATTGGAGGAAAGAAAGGGCTACAGAGAGGCTGTTTTTGACCTATGATTAAACTGGTTCTTGAAGGAAGGCGTCTGTCATCGGTGCGGGTTGAGTTGACAGCAGAGACCTAGAGTTGCGTGGTTTTAGGGAGTGGGTAGTAGTCTTTGACATGAGCCTGCACTAAAATGATGGAAAGGCAGAAGGCCACTGAGAACTCAAGGTTCATAACTCAAAGTTTGTAGTAAGATACGGGCCAAAGGGGATGAGAAGAAAGGTGAGCAGGGACTACCTTTCCAGTTACAAGACCTCGAAATGGGACAGAGGGTGCAGAGGAGAGAAGGAATTTCGGGGAAAGGTAAAGAGAATATTAGACACGTGTTGTAGAGTGCCTATGGCTGCCTTTAAGAGAGTAATGGCTACTCTCAAGGAGGCAGGATGAACAAGGGTAGAAATAACATTAGCTCTGTACAGCTTTGGTTTCACACAGTCTGTTAGCAGCCTGTGACTGTGATGCATTCCCCTAATCTATGTCCTGGCTCTCTCACTGCTAAGAGTGGGAGTATAAGAAGCGCCACTGAAATTGTTTGTTGGTTTATTAAAAATCATAGTGTTAGAACATGGGTTTGGCATTTTGAGGATAGGAGAAACATAACCAGAGACATGCAAATTCACCAATGGTTGGTGACACACTGTGGATCGTAAACTATGGATAGCCCGTGTCATGATAAAACAATAGTGTCCACAGGCAAAACCTGGAAAGTGTTTCCATATTCAAACACAGAGAAAATTTCCTACAAATTAAACTCAAGTGTAAAAGACAGCAGTTGCTCAGTTTGGATTCAAAGACATTTTTATTAATATGTAAAATATGCATGTGTTTTATATTTCATAACTATTTCATGTTGTTTGAATCTGTAACTGATTCACCGAATGATGTGCTGTTTTCTTTGTCCCTGAATGGGGAGAGGATTTTTTTGCAAGCTTTGCCTAAGTGGATTTCATTTTATGTCGTTTGCAGTCATGGCTGATGAACCTCTAGAGGGCAGCAGAGAATGGTCCATCGAGACCATGGAGCGTGAGGGAAGGAGGCATTTGCTCTCCAGGGATGGATAGTTCATTTTCTGTAGTTACTCAGTCACTTCCTTCTGCAGTCTTGAATTCATTCCCATCCCCCCACAAATCCAAAAGAATGCCACAAAACAGTCACTTTTACTCATCAGGAGATAACAAATCTACTTTTAGATATCTTTCCCAGAAATGCTGACCAAGCATTCCCTACCCGTTCTGTAGGGAGTTAAATAACTTTTTAATAGAACAAGCAATCTGTGATGGAAACGGTAACACAGTGCTCCTGTAAGCAGAGCTCATCTACCTCCTACCAAAAGCTGCCGAATAGCAATAAGAAATTACTGCTTATTTAAAGCCTTAATTTACACTAAATTTGAATTTCTGTCATAATAATCAGGAATACAGTGAATCTGACCAAAATAGAATGAAACATCCATAGAGAAGGAAGACGCTGAGCCCTGTTATAGCGAGGCCCCCTCCCTGTGGCCTCCTCAGCTCGGTTTATTGGGACCCGGGTTTCTCATCTGTAGAAAAGGAGCCGCTGAGCAGTAAGTCATTCTCTACAGCTGTAGCAGTCTTTGGGAAAAGGCTTGTGGGCCCAGGCTGTGAACTTGGTCTGGATCTTGTAGGAATAAAAATTTGACGGAAAGAACTTTAACTGTCCAGATGGAGAGATATGAAATTTAACTTCTAAGGAATAAAGAAATCTAAGGCAAGCTTGGTGTCTCCTTGGCAGGTTTTTGAATATTGAGATTTTTTTCCCATCTGCCTTCTACCTCTCTTTGGAAGCCCTGAGATTACAGGTGTTCACTCTCACGTCCGTTTTTTTGTGAGTTTTGAAGATTCAAACTTCTGTTGACTCTTTTAAGGTAGCAGTTATGCACTGAACCATCTTTCCAGACACTCGTTGCCCATTCATGCAGGGAGGATCACAACTGCTCACAAGGTAGCTTTAGTTCTTTGAAGGGAAGGGTCATACAAAATGAAAATGTTAATTTATGAAACATATCTCTCAAAACTCATTAGTTTCCCTCTGTGGTTTTCTACTCCATGTAAATAAGCTTCAGCGGAACCACCCACCTCCATAAAGATGGTGACCCTGAACCTGCACGACCACAGCACCCGAGCTGACTTGGTGATGATGTCACGTGTCATGCATGAATACAAATCATAGAACTGAGAGCTCTTTCATTCTTACCTCAGTATGAGCCAAGCCTGCTGCTGGGTCCTCTATCTCTGGTCAATGCTGGGGCGTACACAGGTGGCCATGATGAGTCTGTGTCCTAAATCCTGAGCCAAGGTGAGGACAAGGTCAGAAGAAAATGCAAATTGGAGATTTATAAAATTTGAGTTCAGAATCTAACAAGGGGCTTATCTGGCCTCTTTTACATTATTTAAAATTTTCATTCTTGTATATAATGTATCTTGATCACATTTCCCACAACTTCCTTCTTCTAGTTCCCACATCACCTTGACATACATCTTCTTCCAAACGTCATGTCTTATTTTATTTCATTTAAATGTGTTATGAGAGTTCGCCTAGATAGATATATGTACACCAAAAGCTTGCCTGGAGCCCATGGAGGTCAGAAAAGTGTGCTTGATCTCCTGGATCTAGAGTTATAGACAGACAAGTGTTGACCTCCACGTGTGTGCTCACTGTTGTTGTAGAAGGTGCAGAGGGCTGTGTCTTGCCGTGGCTACCTTATGCCTGAAATAACCACACAAAAACTGTATTCATTTAAACTCTGCCTGGCCCATCATCACTAGCCTCTTCTTGGCTAACCCTCACATCTTAAACTAACCCATTCCTAATAGTCTATGTGTCACCACAAGGTGGTGACTTACCAGAAGATGCTAATTTGCATCCATCTTGGACCGGAGCATCATGGCATCTGCACACTTCCCTTCTCCCCGACCTTCTGTTCTCTCTACTCTGCCCACCTAAGGGCTGACCTATCCTACAGGCCAGGCAGTCTCTTTATTTAACCAATGAAAGCACAGAAATACAGAAGAACCCTCCTACACCATTTCCCCTTTCTCTGTTTAAACAAAAAAGAAAGGCTTTCATTTTAACATAGTAAAATTACATATAACAAAACAGTTATCAAGCAAGAATTACAGTTACAATATTGAGATCTATTTTATCTTTTATCATAACTAAGGAAAACTATGACTATCCATTCTTCAATTCCATCAAAGACTCCAGAAGGATATAATATTACCTAAGTAAACAAGAAATAAGCAACTGCCAAAAACTCTAGAAATGACAGACACATCTCACTGCCTGGACAGTCATCCAAAGTTCCTCTGTACTGATGGGGCATCCATCTTCAGCCTACAGGGCCATAGCATCCAGCAGACATTTCCATGATGCAGGAAAATTCAAAGACAATTCGGTCGCTTTCTTTTGTATCCTGTAGAATGTCTCACAGACTCTTTCATGAATCAGGAACCTTGAAGGATCATCTCATCTTTAGGCAAGTTCAGCAGTCCTCTTTCTGCAGGTTCTTTGTGTTCATTTAAGCAGTCCAGGCAAGAGCAGTTTCTTGCCCAAATGGCTAGCAAACTCCATAAGTAGCCTCTTTGATACCCATCTTATTCAGGAAGTAGCTTGGTGCTGCCGGGAACAGACATGTCTCATTGTCATGATAAGCCCTAATTTATTAAAACATTAAATGCCATATTCTGTCATCTTTGAAAGATATGAAGAATGCCTATCTGAAATATATCTATGCATATCTAGAAAATCTAATTAACATGACTACAAACTTGACATCTATTAACAAACTATACTTCCTAATTATACTTTACATTTTTAATGAACTACAAAAATCACAATACCTTAATCAAGATCAGAAATATACTTATTAAGATTTACCTTAAACTTATATCAATAAATCAAAAATTATTGTATCACTACAACTGGCGCCCAACGTGGGGTGATTGGCTGTTACCCCATCACTCTGTTCATAACCACTTAGCCATCTCCCCAGCTCAGCATCATCGTCATCATCATCATCATCATCACCACCATCATCATCACTACTACTGCCAGTTTACAGTGAAGAGCTTGATCTAGAGTTACAGACAGACAGAGAGGTGTTGACCTCCACGTGTGTGCTCTCTGTTCATAACCACTTAGCCATCTCCCCAGCTCAGCACCGTCGTCATCATCACCATAATCATCATTACTACTGTCTGTTTACAGTGAAGAGCTTGTAGCCTTGAGAGGTGTGAATCCTTTTTCAGAATCTGATTGTGCAAAAGTAATTTGAGAAATCATATACTCATTGGTTTTACTAGATTATAAGTATAGAACACAATTGAGATAATAAATGGACATTATGCCTTCATATATTCTATAACAATTTTTTATCCAAATAACAATGTTTTGTTTTGTTTGAAAACTGCAAGTGTGTTTCTTACAAATAAAATCTACTGAAAATAGAATGAAGGTATGATACAAAGCTAGCCACTTAGGGCATGTAAATTCTAAAATTCAACAATCCATAGTACTTATTAAAAGAATTTAAACATGATAAATAGTTGAATGATATATTTTATTAAACCGATCACATTCAAAATATTATTCCAATATGCAACACATAAAATGTTAAAATTGTTAGCTCCTGAAGCTGTGCAGCAGAGGCACCCAAGGTTGCACCTTGCATTGACAGCCAAACTGGCCAGTGTTAAGAGTCACCCGGATGGTACCGGTTTTGAAAGCATGAAGGGGACATGTAGAGCAGTAGAGGTTTGGCAGGCACTGTGAGGGGCCAGGAAAGGCTACTGTTGAAGGTGCGGCCTGAGAGCAGTTGAATGCCTAATGCTGGAGTGGCCATACAGAGAAGCTGAGGCTGGCGCCATGAAGAAAACCCGCAAGAAGCTATTGGTGGAAGTGTAGCCCCATTGAAGTAGAAGATCGTTATGGAGATTCCAGTACCCTGGGATGACCACCCGGAGCAGCAGCAGCATTGGCGTGGAGTCTGCCTGAGCTTAGAAGAAAAGCTGCCTATGCTGCAGAGGGTGGAGCCAGGGAGGTGAGCCCCAGCCTTTTAAAGAGCCCAGAAGACCCTGAGTGAATCTCGGATGATCAGGCATCGAGTTCTTTTCACTTTTGGAGTTTGCCTTTTCTTTGTTTTCACTGTGACTGTGTCCTGGAGTATCCCTTTTGAAGTGAGAAGGTATTTAATTTAATTTTGATTTGTATGGGAGTTCACAGCTGAACTATTTAAATATTTAAAAAGATATTTTGGATTTTTAAAGAGATTGAAGTTTTAATGTGTTTGAGTTTGTAACGACTGTAGGATTTTTAAATCCATTTATGTTTTACAGTATGGTATCAATATCATATGCCATCTTGGGGATAAATGAGGCAGGAAAGGTTCTAACTGAAAAGTATTTGTGTTTGTATGCCACGCTGACAAGGGGTCTGTGGTAGTATCTAGTTTCACGTCTATTTGATACAGATGAGAAGAGGAGAGAGACTCAGCTGAGAAAATGGATTTAAGATCAGGCTGTAGACAAGCCTGTAGGGCATTTTCTTAATTAGTGATTGATGGGGGTGGCTGAGCCTGTTGTGGGTGACGTCACCCTTGGACTAGCAGTCCTGGGTTCTATAAGAAAGCTGTCTAAGCGAGCCATAAGAAAGAGGTCAGTAAGCAGCTTTCCTCCATGGCCTCTGCACCAGCTCCTGCCTCCAGATTCCTCCCCTGTCTGAGTTCCTGTCCTGACTTTCTTCAGTGATGAACAGTGATGTGGAGGCATAAGCCAAGTAAACGCTTTCCTCCCAGGTTTCTGTGGTCATGGTGTTTCATCACAGCAGCAGGACCCTAAGTGAGAAATCAATGGCATTTGTAAATAAAACCAACAGCATCAGGAAAGCTTTACGTTCTTACGGCATGATTCTAGTATTTCATTGTTGATAAAGGAATGCATTTATTTATCTAAGGCACTATTCATAGTGTGTTCATATCATAAAGAAAAATTCTACCTTATCTCTTGCTCTCATCATCAATTTGTAATCTAGAAAAGATTTTGAAGTTCTAGAGAAGATAGTTATGTGGCTCATTCACGTGGTGGCTGGGGAGAGCATGCTGTGGAAGAGAAATCCCCAGGTGGATCTGTGTGATCCATGTAGTCATTGGTGCAGGCTATCCACTCACTGCTGACTTCCCGGATTTCTCGAAGCTATCAAGGGTTCCTGAACCAGTTATCTGTCTTGCCAGTCTAATAAGGTGGGAAAGTCTGAGCCTTAGGACTCAGTTTCTGTTCTGGTGTTTTCCCTCCTGATTGCCGTGTGATATTACCTGCCTTCAGTTAGGAATGTTTGGATTGGCACCTGCAAATGTATGCATTTCTTTAACTTATGTAAGGTTTTCTTGTGCTCAGTTTAAGAAATGACAAATTTTGGTTTTCTACTGTTCAGTGAGAACAGTAGGCCCCAGTTACACATCATTGTGTAAAGAAAAATAAAAGTGCTACAGAAAAAAAAGACCCCTTTCAGCATATGAAGACTCTGAGACTGAAAAGTTTGTTTCCAACTCTGATAATCTGAGTTCAGTCCCTGGGATCCCACATGATGAAAAAAGAGAACCAAATTCTGAAAGCTGCGGTTTGACCTCCATCTGGACATCGTAGCATGTTTGTATTTACACATGTACTCACGCCTGTCCACAAAAAGGAAGAAACTTGTATACAAATTATAAAATAACAGTGTTCGTTACATATTCTTACCACTACATCATGAACACTGTCAAATAAAGACTTTTAAATAAAAAAAAAAAAACAAAAAAAGAGAAAGAAAATAGTGAGATACTGTTTTGTTTTCTACATTTATTTTGTAACCATGGTAAGGAAAAGAAAACCAATCACAATTAAATGAGGAGCCTGCTTACATAGTAATAAAAGATTTACAGCTCTTTAAACATATTTCAGGAAACAAAATTAGGAACAGAGCAGCAGGGAGTTCACACGAGCTAAATTAATAAAACAGCTTCTATAAAACCCCACTGGAAAAGATTTGTTGGCTCTTCTACTCACTTTGTTCCTTCCTATGAAATCACAGCTAGATTTCATATTCTCCACACATCCAAAGTCAGCCACATCCCGGGGCTCAAAGGTCACACAAAGCTGTCAGTCTGTAGGAGATAAGAGCACAGGCTGTTGCCCAGCTCTTGTATAAGACCTGAAGCGATTTGTCTTGTTTTCTCTTTGCTATCAATGTGTCCACTGTGTCAGGTATAAAACAGCAGACCATCAAGGAGGATCCAGCCGAAGCAGCAAATAGCAACAAAGACATCATGGATAATAGCTTCTCAAAGCAAAGTTGCTCACCTTGTAGCAACCAGGAAGGAAAGAAGGAAGGGAGGAAGGAGCTTGAGATAAGACATAACCCTAGAACAAACATGTCCTAGTTACCGTTATCTTCTTGCTCCAACTAGGTCCTATCTTTAGAATTTTCTACCACATAACAATAACAACACCAAACTCTGGCCCAACAATGGATTAAACCAGTAACTCAGGCGTAGCTTTTTTTTTTTTTTAATCAATCACTTCTCACTGCTGAGATCAGTGTCTGGGGCAAAGACACATGAGCTGTTCTAGTCTGCTTTCCTGTTCCATTCATAAGCACCATGACCAACAGCAACTGGGAGGACAAAGGGTTTCTGCAGGCTTGCAGTTCCAGGTAACATCACGAAAGGAAATCAAAGCAGGCATTCAGAGCAGAAGCTTACAGCAGAAACCACAGAAGTACTACCTTACTCCGTCTGGCTTGTTTAGCCTGTCTTTCTTTTTAAATAATGCTCCCATAGATCACTGAGAATTCTGTATAATATATATTTTGATCACCATCACTCCCACAGCTTCTCCCAGATCAATTACCTTGCTGTGTCCAGAAGACCAGCTCTCTTAGACAGCCTGAGCTTGCCTGTCTAGGGATGGTGCTGCCCACAGTGAGCCAGGCCCTTGCACATCAACCGTCAATCAAGACAATCTCTCACAGGTATGTCCATAAGCTAATATGACCCACACACTTCTTCCCAGATGCCTCAAGTTTGGGTCACGTTGACCATCAAAACGAATCAGTATATGAGCATTTAGGGGAAACCTCACATGCAAACCATAATAGTGTTTGAAAGAAAAAATAGTTGCTGGATAAACGAAAACGATAAGTACCTATTTATACTTTTTTATTTTGATTTGCAGAATGCAGCTCTGAATATTTATTTTGCATTTTAACATTCTATGTGCCACAACATAATATGTAGTGTCAAGAAGAGGAAGAAAAAGTAAATAAAGTAAAGGGTTCTATGGGAAAGAATTTTAGAAAAAAGAATACAGAAACGTAAACTGGTCCTTTCCCTAAGTTGCTAACACTAGCAATGCAATATTTTGAGATGACAGAGGAGATCTTACATCATCCCCACCTGACAGCTCTTTGCTGTGTTTAGTGAACTGTAATTATGAGACACTAAGTGGCACCTATCATCCAATGACAAAGTTAAGATCTAGTTCTCCAGCGAGTCCCTACCCACATGATACTTTTCTTTGTATTCCTGTTAGGGATGGCCCAACTGTCAACTCAGCCTATCCTTCCACACTTGGCGGGGCTATTCTCAAAGTATGATGGGAAGGAGAAATCTGCGATGGTGAAGACCAGAAGATCTGCATACCTATGCCAGATGAACACATTTTTTTTTTAAATGGACTTGTACTCAGTCAAATATTCCAGAATTGCAAGATCCTTCCAGGCTGCCCGAAGCAAGTGTATCAACCATGCTAAATGTGCTCTTGTCTGTGAATTTACTGATATTTCTCCTCTGATTCATTAGCATTTGACATTCAAAACCCGTTGGCTCCAGATCATTGGACATCTTGACATTTAATGACCTTTGAGTGTTTCTGTTCAAAGAACAATAGCAACATTTTAAGTCATACCATTCCTTCTGGAAATTTGTGTTTCCTTAAACACTGTTCAGCCCTGTAATCAGCATGAGTGTAGAGGGTCCGAGGTCCTTGTGCACAGTTACATACGTGAGAGAAACCAGGCGAGTTAAACACGCAGGCTTATGTCTTCAGAGAAGAAGATGCTTACCTATCTTCCACCCGGAATCCTGGAAAAGGTGGTTGTTTAAAACTTGGTGATTCTTTGTTCTCTGTGGGGCCAGGCTTCGCCAGAAACCCCCAGACTGTTGTTTTTGTTTACCCCAGACTCCCCCTGCTGTCCTGATAGACCTTGCATCTCAGGTCATCCTTATGAAATATGGCATTGGTGCTTTACAGCAACCTAGGTAACATCCATGTTATCACAGGGCCAAGTTGCTTCTAACTCCCATAGGCACATGTTTGCCTCCGTCATCCTCCCCTGACTCGTCTCAAGTAGTGTTTCTGAGTTGACAGAACCCATCTTTTGGAAGAGCTCATGTGGACTTTGTAAAGAGTTGGGTTGTAAACATGACTTAAGCTTTGTTGTACACACAGGTGAATGAATTGTCACCAGGAAACATTTTTCCAAAATTATGCTGTTCTTCAATAAGGTTAAAATGAGCCACCTTATGTCAGATTCGAGACAGTGGAACTAGCCTGGCTCACTACTTCGGGCTGAACTGGATTTCCTTCTTGCCTCATGTGGATCTGTATTCCCAACACGACTTTAAATATGCTGCGGGAACTCAATCCTTGTAATAATCGGTCAGTTGTTCATGTGCACATCTTCACTCTTTTAGTCAGGAGGAAATCAGAGTGCATGAACTTTGGTGGACGTACCCAAGTCAAACAGAATGTGGGAGGTAAAGTCAGTGTCTGTACTCAGCCAACTGCGAGCCAGAACCCAGGCTCCCACCCAACGTGCAAAGTCCCAGAATAAGGAATACATCAGCAGTATCTTCTAGGTGAGGTAGAACCTCTCGTCAGGCAGGCAGAGGCTTTTAAACACACAGGACAGGTGGATTTCCCCAAAGCCATCACTGCTGCTGCCTCTGCCACCACCCCCTTCTCCCTCCTGTCCCTTCTCTTGCTCCTTCTTCCTTCCATCTTTTCTTCCATCCTCTCCTCTTCTGTTGCCTCCTCCCCTTCCTCCCTTTCTCCTCTTCTCTTTTCTTCCTTTTTTTGGTTAAGTTTTTCATTTTCACTCACGACTCAAGGTACAGTCCACCATGGTGCTGTGAAATCATGGCAGCAGGAATTTAAACACAGGCCTAGTTGCATCCTCAGTCAGGAATCAGAGAGATAGATGCCAATGCTGCTAGTCAGCCTTCTGTTTATTTGTTTAATTTTTTAAAGTATGTTTCATTTATCCATTGACAATTTTATATGTGCACACAGCATATCTTAATCATATCTATTCCTATTTCCCTCTCTGTCTTCCAAACTACCCCAAACACGTTCCCCCTCCAATTTTCATCTATTCTTCTATATTTATTTTGTTGTAACCCATTGCGTTCAGTTAGTGCTACCTGCTGGGGTGTTGACTGATCTTGTTGACCTGGCCTTGTACAGAGCTTGTGCAAGTAATCATAACTCCAGTAAGTTCATAAGTGCAGTGACCATGTCGTGTGCAGAAGACAGCATCTTGTGGAATTCCTTCCGGTCCTCTGGATCTTATGGTCTGACCCAGCTCTAAGTCTGGCACAATGTCTCACAATGTCCTTGCAGAGTGAGAGGGTTGAAGTAGACGTCTCCTTAGTGCTGACCTATCAACGGTCAGTAATTCACAGCACTCTGACCAGAGCTATGAATCTCTGTGTTGTTTCCCACAGCAAAAGTGGCTCCTCTGGCCAAGACTGAAAGTGGCTCTAATCTAAGGGCAGAAGCATTGTGTTGCATTGAAAGAACAATACGCATAGAGGACTCCATGAACGCAAGCTCTGAAGGAAGTCTTCCCAGTGATGCTGGTTAGGCTAAACCTGAGTAGTGAACATATGACCTTTCATAGCACTTCATTCTGATTTGAAGTTTCCAGCTTTTGAAACATTTAATACTCAAAAGAGAAAGTAGAGATTGCACGAACATACTTTTCTATATTAATTTTTGCATGAATGCATCCAATTGTCTAGCTGGGTTTACCGATTCCTTGTGATGGTGTAAGTAAGTGTTTCCTACTGCTCAAATGTCTTACAATTTGATGGAGAAGACTTAAATCATGGTTAAAACCAGTGGAGGTTATTTGTCAGAGAATGCAGACCTTCAAAGGTCAGGAAAATATCAGCATTGTTATGAAAAGGAAATTATTCTGAAAAAAAGAAGAAATTGATGAAATATTAAAGTCTATCCTGCCCTGCCAAACTAGCCTGCATAAATGCATTTAAAAGTATCTAAATTAATTATATAATTAGTATATAGTGATATTATATATAATTAATATATTATATAATAATAGCTGATAAGAGCTCATGAGACAAGAGTTGATAATTATGCTCAAGGAGAAGTAGCACACTAGTGTTATCATTTAAAAAACTGCATTCCGTCACTGTATCCCAGGATATAATTTGTTAGGAGCAGTGCAGAATCCTAAGAGTTGGTTGTCCTTCCAGAGGTGAAGTCACAGTTTAGGAAGATAATGGTGGAGGATGAGAA
>JAQHUG010000085.1:5328164-5345985 GCA_028555095.1 Dicrostonyx torquatus
TAGAATTGTGTTATAAAACATCCTCTTTAAGCCACTTAAGGTAAGAGAACTGAAAACAGGAGCTGGAAAGATGGTTCAATGGTTAAGAGTGTCCGAGTTCGGGTCCCAGCACCCGTGTCAGCCAGTTCACACTGACTGTATTTCCTGCTTCATGGGTCTGATGCAGAAACCCATGCATACAGCATACAGGGATAAAGACAATCAAACCCCAAAGTCCGCCTCCAGTTCCACACCTTCTTCAACAAAGCCACATTTGCTAACCCTGCTTATATCATTCTAGCGATTGGAATTAAAACATTCAAATATATTAGTCTATGCTGCTCATTCTCATTTAAACGACCTCATTCTACTACTCCCTGGTCACCATAGGCTCCTAGCCATGTCATAAAACAAAGAACATTTATTTCAGCTTCAAAACTCCCCATAATATTTCACAGTCTCAACATAGTTTAGAAGTCCCAAGCCTCTGCTAAAACTCAACACAGTCTCTTAATTGCAACCCCTTATGAGATCAAACAGCGGATTACATATTCCCAACATAAAATACGCATTCCAATTTCAAAAGAGAAGAATGGGGAATAGTGGGGAAACCCTGGACCATGGTATGACCAAATTAGAGGGGCTCACACTCCTAGCATGTAGTTCCATGACTGGTATCAAATGGCTTCCATGGCTGGTTCAACTCCTTCTCTGCAGCTTTTCCTGACTTCCTACAGCTCTGGCACCTCCAACATCCTGGGGTCTCCAACAAAACATAGGCTTCACTGTCACGGATGCAGACAGCATCCTCCCAGGGACAGCCTGCCACATGCCTGGCTTCAGTGGCTCCTCCATAACCACAGAGGAAGGTGCCATGACCCTTCACTTGTATATTTTCCATCATTCTAAGACTGATGTTGCACCTCACTGATTATTGCAAAAATGTTGCAATATTTGACTGGCCATCGTTGGACAGAACGTGACCCTTCCTTGAATTACATTTGCATAAGCTTTGCTTCATCGTCGTTTTTTAGGAACATAAAAGTTCCCCAGGCATTTACTTCTCGTAAGTTAGAAACATGTAGTCCTACCCTTAGGGCACCCTTCCCTATTCCACCTCACATCAGGTTTCTTACCTCATTCAGCACAAGCCTTGAATCCAGAATTAAATTTGTTTAAGATCCTTTATTTGGCATGTAAAATGATAAAAGGCAGTTATTAAAAATAAATTAAAAATAAATAAAAATAATATAAAAACATCTCCTCAAACTGTGTATCCCTCCCAGCATGCTCCATTCCACTGCAGACTTACAGAAGAGTGATTACTAATAACCAAGAGACAGAATCAATATCAGGCTATTTTTAAAATTTCCTTTGCCAATGAAATGAGTCCAAAACTTTGTAATTTGTCTTCAGGCAGATTTTAAGAACAAGGGCAGAGAGCAGTCACATCCTTTGCCAAAATATCACAAGAATGGTCTTGAGCTCAGCTGCTAGGTCCTCTCCAAAACCCCTTGAGCTGAGCTTCTGTAGTATACGTTATTCTCAGCGCTGTCTACCAAGCTCCTGCTAGCGTGGTCCACTAAACCCGCTTAGACCATTCAACTGTTTTCCTAGTCCGAAGTCCCACGCTTTCAACGCCTCTCCCCAAACCAGCGTGGTAAAGTTTATCACAGCTCCAGCCCAACTCTATCTCAGGTGCTCTTCAATCACTGTGGCAAAAGAACAAGACAGCTTATCAAAATTAAACTTTACTTGGGGGCTCACAGTTGCACAGGGCTAGAGTCCAAAACTATTAGGGCAGCGAACATGGCGGTAGTCAGCAGGGATGGCGCTGGGGCAGTCGCTGAGAGCTCACATCCTCATCCATAAGTAGAAGGCAGAGGACGCTAACTGGAAACTGTGTGCACTTTAAAACCTGAAAGCACAACCCCCTCCACCAAGGCCACGAATCCTAATCCTTCTCAAGATCTGGCCCCTCTGGAGACTACGAGTTCAAATCTGTAAATCTACGGAGGCCCTTCTCATTCAAACCATGACAAGACACTTGGCAGTGTGCAGGAATTGCTCTCCGGAGGGCTGTTGCTGCTGAGTGATGCAATACAATGGCCCCTGGCATGGAAAACACAACCAGTACAAGCTTTTACAATCTAGAGAGACAGTAACATATTTATTTATGATCACTTTTCTGATCGAGGGGGACATGAGGGAAAAGTCAGTGAGATTGTTAGACCAGAGTGGTGTGTTTGTCTGTTCGCTCTGGTTTTGTTTTGGCTTTTGAACATAGGGTCTCATGATGTTGCCAGGTCTTTCCTGGACCTGTGGGACTCCTCCTGACCCCGCTTCCCCAGTTCTGGGATTACAAGAACATACCACCATACTTGGGAGTCTGAGTAGCTCATGGTGCATTGTTCAAAGGGTAGAGTTGAGAAGATGTCCCTTACGCACACCAAAGAGCAGGACACTGAAGTGCATGCATCTTAGAACAAATACAATAAAACATCATGACCAAAACTAACTTGGGAAAGAAAACGTTTATTTTCCCTTCTCCAGCAGGCAGCAGTGGCTCATACCTACCAATCTAAAGTCTTTAGTCTGAAATCTTTGAAGGAAATGGTTTAGTTTTGACCAGTTTGCTCATAGAGAAGACAATGCCCAAACAATTTCAGAATTCGTTTATTACTGTGTGATGTTTTACTCTTTTGGATTTTGAGGCTCTTTGGCGGCGGGGCCGGGGGGGGCTCTACCACCCAGTTCCCAAACAAATCACACATAGAGGCTTATCCCTAGTCAAGAGTGCCCTGTCTTAGCTTGGCTTCTTCTTCTTTTTTTTTTTTTGCCAGCTTTTCTCAGCCTAAAATATCCCAACTACCTTTTATCTCTCTCTATTTCTATTACCTTTCTGTCCTTCTTACTCGGTGACTGGGTGGCTGGGTGGCTGTCCCCTAATGTCCTCCTCTCCTTGTTCTTTTGCTCTCTTTCTCTCTCTTCCCAAATTTCTCCTTCTACTTATACTCTCTGCCTGCCAGCCCCACCCGTCCTTTCTCTTCCCTCATGACTGGCCATTCAGCTCCTTATTAGAACCATCAGGTGTTTTTAGAGAGGTCAAGAACCACAGATTACAGAGTTAAACAGAAATCATCATAAACAAAAGTCACACAGCTTAAAATAATATTCCCCAGCACAATATAGATGTGTTTATATAATCTTTGAATGTCTCTTCATCCCAATAGCGCTCTAATCATTCTGCTGTGCTTCACGATGGTGCTAGGAGGACAGAAAATGAATGCATGCATGTAGTTCATTAAAAATAATTATTTTTTCTTTGTCTACACATTCCCTGTTCTAGAGGGAGGTGAGTATCTGGAAGTTCTGTGACCCACAGGGCTTAGGAAAATAGACACGTGAAACTTATATGTTATTAGATCGCCTACACAGGAGAGGCACAAATTTAAATGACGCTCGCTGAAAAGTTCCATGAAATCTGTCAAGTAACCAGTACAAAGAATACACTTTGGGAAGTCCTGGGCTGGGAACACTGACCGCCGCCGTCCTGGGCTGGGAACACTGACCGCCGCCTGTTCTCATCAGACCTTAACATCTCACTTGTGGATTTACGTTTTCTGGAACTGACATGGTAAAACTCGGTGAAAGGCAAAGAGAAATTGGGGCTGCCATGGCGATGTGACTGAGAAGCATCTGTTCACAGTGTTCGAACCCTTGGGCCCAGGGGGTAGCACTGTTTGGAGAACATTTAGGACCTGAAACCTTCATGGAGGACGGAAGTCACCGGAAGCAGGTTTTAGATGATAGTGGCTTCTCCCACTTCCGGTATGTGTGCCCACCCCTCCTCATCCCTCTCTGCCTGCATGTGTGTTGAGATGGATTGCTTAGCTTCCTGCCTCTCCCCCCATGTCTTCCCCACCATTAGGGACATCGAGCTCTCTAGAACTGTAGGTCAAGTTAAACTCTTTCCTAAGGTGCCTTGAAAGACCCTCGCAGGGAGGTCTTCAATGGAGTGCCCCCAGACTCAATAACCAGGCCGTCAGCTGCAACAAGCAAGAGGTTTATTTCTCGATTGTACAATTGGGTGCTGCAGCTCTCGGGAGACTGTGCACACTGGGCAGCATAGTAAACAAGTTTTTATAGGCAAAACCCACGAATTTAACATGAATTATCATATGGGGTACGGGTACATCCAGGATTGGTCTAGACTATGGAACCAGGGTTACAACAAGGGCAAAATTAACATAGTCCCGCCTACACAAGTCTGTACAATACATGTTTTTCTTAACTGAGTGCTCCAGCTGCA
This sequence comes from Dicrostonyx torquatus, assembly GCA_028555095.1. Classification (NCBI taxonomy): domain Eukaryota; kingdom Metazoa; phylum Chordata; class Mammalia; order Rodentia; family Cricetidae; genus Dicrostonyx; species Dicrostonyx torquatus. The sequence continues at coordinate 5,332,456 of JAQHUG010000085.1, forward strand.
ACCTGTTTTGGCAACTAGTTGGTTTCCTGGTGGGTGGGAGATAGGGGAACTAACTAGGGTTCAAGTAACAGACAAACTTGTTTATCTCAGTGCCTTCGTATATGGGTGTCTTTAATTTTTAGGGTTTGGGTCTTTCAGCCTTTGATCATAGTACTTCAGTGGGCTACTGAATTATAGTTATATTTGTTCATAAAAGTATTCCTAAGACTACTTTAAGTGTTAAACTATCTTGCGTAAAACTGGTCTGTGGACCAGCCCTACATTCCTATACAATGTGACCTCTGCTAGAGGTTAACCGCCTGACAATTTAACTGCTATCTCTCTGCTTCTTTAAACAGTGCTTGCTTGCTGTGGACATCCAGAGCTGCCTTTCTGTCTATGTTACAATTGTGTTCTCTTTCCCTTAAAAACCCAAGCCAACTGGAGGAGGTCTAAGAGGTTTCCCGTTACTCCGCTTAGGGCCGTCCTGCCAGCAGTTAATAAAGACTGCATTTGACTTATTCAGGCCTCTTGGGAGAGTTTCCCTTCAAGTACCTCATAACAATACTTTATGACATCAACAGCAGCAAAGTGGACAATACAGCTACATACTAATAGCTACCGACTGCTGATAGAGCGTTGTAACTTTTTCTCCCAAGAGGCAAGAGGAAAAGTGGGTCAAGAGCTTGTATTGGAATCTCCTATGTTAGAGGAAGAAGGAACTTGAGTTTGTTGGATGTAGTTTCTTTCATGGCCCTAAAGAAAAAAAAACTCAGTTTCTTAAGATACTGTGGTGTGGTTCAAAATGAGAAGGGCGCCTTGAAAGTTTCCTTAATTTTTGAGCCTTGATTAAAATGTTTCTGCCCTGATGTACCATTTCCATGGCACGCCCGCCATCTCAGCTGGTGTCTGCCCCTCGGTTTCATCCTGCAGATGTACATTTTGCTACATCATTGCCTCCACGGTGTTTTCCCACCTCAGAGTGGAATCTGGTGTTTGCATTGCGTTCAGCATACACTCAGAATTGCTACTGACTGTTTACCCTGTTTGGTTGTTCTTTGTATCAGTTATCTGACAACTTGTTAAAAGTACACACAGATGGCCATGGGCATGACTCTGGGTAAATACACTTGTTATCAAGGATAGCCATCTACCTGGGACCCACAAAGTAGAAGGAAGAAATGAACTTCTAGGAAATGTGCTTTGACCTACACATGCATGCCAACATAAAAAAAAAGTAAATGAAGAATATGATAAAACATACAGAAAAAGAGGAAAATACCATCCATTTAATGGCTTTCAGAAAGAAAACTACTTCTAAAAACCCAGAGGGTTGACATTAAGAAGAGAGGTCACATTAAGTCCAAAGACTGGGGAAAACAGGTAGCTCTTTGAATTTTTCTAACAAACATATGTAGGATAACAAAATAACTACAAAATAACCAACCACTGCAGGAATGCTAGAGTCCAGAGCACTGCCTCCCAGAAATGACCAACCGTCAAAGTAATTCATATCCTCTCCAAATTCAGTGAAACAAACGGTTTAAAAATAACTATAAACAAAAGTTCATCAAAAGTTTTGAATACTTGATTTGACAATTATTATGCAAATAAATGTCCTCAGAGTTATAAGCAAACACATCTTCTAATCAGATTCACTGACTCTAGAAATCTTGCCTAAATCCTAAGGTTCCTCAAGAGGACTGCTCGCATCATGGCAAGGAAAGAAAGTGCTAGGATGGATGTCACTTCTGTCAGAGGCAGGGGATAAAGCCAGGGTTGAACGAAGGTATCTGGCAACTGGAATTAGCTAACGATTTTGTTGTTGCTGCTGCTGCTTTTCTGTTGCTGAATTAACATGCAATGACAAAGCAATTTGAGTGGAAAAGGGTTTATTTTTACCCTTGGTGGCAGGCAAGCCAAGGCGTGCTGTTGGCCTTAAGAGAACATGCTGGTGTTCAGCTCACTCTCTCCTCTACTGTCCGGTACAGCATCCCTTACCTAGGGAACTGGTGCTGCTCACACTGGGAAAGTCTTCTCACCTCAATCAATAAAATAAATATGATATCCTATGGAGATACCCAGGGACCAGCCTCCTAGGTGATAATAAGGTCTGCCAACTTGATAATTAACATTAACCATCATTTTGTCTTATTAGGAATATCAGAAACATTGTCTTTTTTTATTTTAGGGGTAGGAGAAAAGAAAATTTTCTGTAATCAGAATTACTTTTAAAGCCGGTTCATACTATCATGCACTTTACGACCGGAAGTAAAATAAATACTTTGAAAATATTTATACACTGCATCTTTTTAAAATAATTCTATTTATTTGCTTATTTTATGTCTCAGTCACAGCTTCCTCTCCCTCCTCTCTTCCCAGTCCTTCCCCTGCACCCTGTTATGTTTCTACCCTCCTCTGTTTCTGTTTCAGAAAGGGCAGGTCTCTCATGAGTATCAACAAAATATGGTCTATCAAGTTGCAGTAAGACTAAGTACCTCCCCACATATTAGACTGGGCAAGATGGCCAAGGATGAGGAGTAGGGTCCCAAGAGCCAGCAAAAGAATCAGACAGCTCCTGCTCCAACTGTTAGGAGTCCCACAAGAGGATCAAGTCACACAACTGGAACATATATGCAGAGGACCTAGGTCAGTCCCATGCAGGCTTTCCGGTTGTTGGTTCAGTCTCTGTGAGTCGCCATGAGCCCAGCCTGGCTGATTCTGTAGGTTTTCTTGTGGTGTCCTTGACCACTCTGGGTCTTGCAATCCTTTCTTCTCGTCTTCTGTAGAACTTGGCAACTTCACCTAATGTTTGGCTGTGGGTCTGAGTCTGTTTCCATCAGTTGCTGGATGAAGCCTCTCTGATGACCACTGGCTCTAACCTGGTCACAGGAGATGGCCAGTTCAGGCTACACAGCTGCTTTTGCTAGGAGCCTTAGCTGGGATCATTGCTCAAAGATTCCTGGGTGATTCCCTTGCTCCAGGTTTTTACCTGACCCCAAACTGTATCCCCCTTTCCAGTAATCTCTTTCAGTAGGCTGATGTTTTGTTCTAATGGTGGTGTCCATTCCCTATAGAAACACTTCAATTTCATGAGGTCCCATTTATTCATTGTCAGTTTTAGTGCCTGCGTGATTGGCGTTTGGTTCAGGAAGCTGTCTCCTGTACCAATGCATTCAGGATTATTATCAGTTTTCTTTTCTGTCAGGATCAGTGTATCTGGACTGATTTGATCCACTTGGACTTGAGTTTTGTGGAGGTGATAGACAGAATCTATTTCCTTTCTTCTACATGCCGACATCCAGTTAGATCAGCACCATTTGTTGTAGATGCTTTTTCCCATTGTATAATTTTTGGCTTCTTGGTCAAAAATCAAGTGTCCACAGCTGTGTGGATTTATGTCCGCATCTTTGATTTGATTCTCTTGATCCACTTCTCTGACTCTTTTCCCAGGCCCATGTGGTTCTCACTACCATAGCTCTGTAGCAGAGCTTGAAATCAAGGGTGAGAATATCACCAGAAGTTCTTTTATTGTATAGGATTGCTTTAGTTATCCTGAGTTTTTGTTTTTTCCCTTTGAAGTTGAGTAGTGTTCTTCCAAGGTAGTTTCATAGATTTAGTCCATTATCGTCATGGCAGGAACATGGTGGTGTTCTGGTCAGGTAGACACGGTGGTGGCAACACCTTAATCATAAGGCAACAGCAAGTGGACTGTGACACTGAGTAAAGCTCAGGCAAAAAAAAGCTATACACTGCATCTTTACTATTATTTCATGTTTTAAATTTTGTAAAACTATTGTAAAGACTTAAAGATGAAATTTTAATAGTGGTTTCTTTATTCCCAATATTCTCATATACTGTTTTAAATAATCCCCACTATTAGCCTAGTGATGGCATTTTCTAAAACATAGTCTATATTTAAAATATCTAAAATGATTAAATAGGTGAAGCATGTAGACAATCGTAATCATTTGACTTATGAATATATGTGGGACAGGATCCCTGTGTGTCCTCATGACTTTTGTCATATTAACTTAGATACATTTCTCCCCATTTGACTGGTCACTGTGCCAGACGCTGAAGGAAGTATGGAGCTTTGGAATTTATGCCTGCATGTATGCATTGCTTCCTGCAGACGCCACTGCAACCACCACCTGTGTCAGATTCATATCCATGCAATTAAAAAATTGAAAATCAATGTCAAATAAACAAATAATCATAAAATGAGTTTACTTACTGAACAAGACAGTTTGAGGTATTTTTAGTTGTTCAACCATATAAAATATTTATCCTTTACAAAGAGGAGAATCGGTAAAGGTATAATCAATCATTAAGAATTATTCTGAAGTCTGCATAGAGAAGGGACGTAGATGTTACATGAGGAAATGCTTGGTTTGCGTACTGGCTCTATTAATGAACAGCTAATGCAGCCTCGGCAAAACTAATCATGGGAGCAAGCTGGTTGCCAAACTCAGGAGCCTGAAGCCTAGAGAGGTTGTTGAGTCTGGAATTTTCAGTACAGTCTGGAGAGAAAACCCATCTCAAAATCAAGAGCAAAACCTGGATGTCAGATAATTAATAGACTAATTAATTTTAGTGAAAAATATAGTGACTCCAGCAGGGTTCCTGGTGCAGAAAAAGCATTTCAAGGATGGTTTCCTTTTGTTTCTATAGTTTTGTAAGTTTTCTGCAATCATTTTTACAGGCACCTTTACAAACACAAGGCACTGATAAATTAATCAGGAGAGTTAAGAAGAAGTGATAGTTGGATTAAGAAATGTCTACCACAGGGTCATGTGCTGACCCATTAGTGTCCAGCTCATGGTAGTATTTTAGTGCTGAGCTCACTGGAAGAAGGAGGGAGGTCACTGAGGCTGGACTTTGCAAGTTTTACTTTTTCCTGGTTCCTCATTCTGTGCTTGATCTGCTTATGTGTACCGAGGCATGAACAATATCTTCCATCACACATATGCACAACACACACAGGCAAACTACTTTGACCAGGGTGTTCTGCATGGACCCAGATTCAATGCAGCAAAGCACCATGGGGGGGGTGAATGTGCTAAAATTACGTGCTCAAATGAACTCTTCCTCTTGCTAAGTTGTTCTTTCAGTATCTTTGTCAAAGTGGCAATTAAGAAGAAAACAATAACACAAGCAACAGTAACCAACGAAACCCAAATAACTAGTGCCACAGCCTTCACTGAAAGCCAAATGTTGGGAGCTTACTGGTGTCCCTGTAGACAGAGATCAGGCATAAACAAAGCTCTGTAGCTTGGTCCGCACTCACTGGCTTCCCTTAGCTCCCATGCCTCTGCCTTCCAGGATCCACGCAATAGTGAGTTTTTCCTCTGCTACACTTGAATGCATCTGTGATTCCAATGAGCAATGGGCAGAATGAAAGTTCAGTTTTGTTGACAAATGTTAGCCATGTCCTTACATACCTGGTCTATGCTGAGTTCAGAAGATACAGAAAGAAGTGACACACAGTGTCTACCTAGTAGAAATCCAGCCTCCTGAACAAGCCAGGTGCTGAACTCGACTATAACAATCAAATTTGTTATGTGCTAAGAATTTGAATAGGAAACAAGTTGGCAAAATCATGAGGAGGAAGAGATCGCTTCTTCTGGGGGGCGTCTTAGAAAGCATCCTATTAGAAAATGGTCGGAAGCATCTTTGAAAGATGGAGTACCTGAGGGTAGATGACGGGGGAGGGGGCACATTAGCATTAGCATGGAGGCAGCAAGCCTAAAGTCCCTCATGTCAGTCCCTCGTTCACCCTTCATGGGACATGAAAATCACAGTCTGCAGAACTTGCCTCCCTCTGTTCTCAGCGAGTATGAGTGCCTTGATGCTCTTAAGCTCACAAAGGCCACATCGGAACAGCTTCCTCTTCCTGAAGTCCACACCTCCCTACTGGAGCATTTTGTGTAGTAAGAGGAGGCATGGTGCTGTGTCTCGCCGTGGCTAGCTTATACCTGAAATAATTACACACAAACTGTATTCATTTAAGTACTGCCTGGCCCATTATCTCTACCCTTTTCTTGGCTAACTCTCCCATCTTAAACTAACCCATTTCTTATAGTCTGTGTGTCACCATGAGGTGGTGGCTTACCGGAAGATTCTAAGCTACATCCATCTTGGGTAGGAGCATCATGGTGTCTGGCGTCTTCCCTTCTCCCCAGCCTTCCTTTCTGTCTACTCCGCCCACCTAAGGGCTGTCCTATCCTACAGGCCAAGGCATTCTCTTTATTAACCAATGAAAGCAACACAAAATACAGAAGATTCCTCTTACACCAATTTTGCAAGTCTGATTGACTCATAACCCCTTATCATACAATCTAATCTTTAAGGCTTCATCATACTTCAATAGTAAAAGCAAGAAACTTTCAATATTACTGACATTTAGTCTGTAAGACCCATTGAATACCAATTTCATGTGCTTCACACTGTTTTGTCATCATCATCATCATCATCATCATCATCATCATCATCATCATTAATGCCCCGGCAATGCTGATGCATGCATGGGCAGCCCATTTATGGCGGTTCTCCAGTTGTTCCTATGCCAGGTAGTCCTAGATGCTTGTGTTATTGTCATACCCAAGGTTCCACAATCTTCCTTTATGTTGTTTATCCAGTGTTTTTTTGGGCCTTCCTCTTCGCCTTATCCTGTGCACTCCTCCAAGCAGTGTTATCTTCGGGTATCTGCCATCACTCATTTTCTTAACATGGGTGAAGTGTCTCAAGCACCATTGTCATATCCTGTAGTTTACTTCCTTCTGCAGATGGAGATGTTTCTTAATGTCATTGTTACACAGCCTGTCTCTTTGTGTGATGCTTATAATCTTCCCGAAACATGCTGTCCCCAACCATTCAGCCTCTGTTCTGAGGAGTGTTTCATTGTCCAGGTTTTGGAGTTGTAAAGAAAGCAACTCAAGACAAGCACCTCATACACTTGTAATTTTGTTGTTGTTGTTATGTCTCTTGATGACCAAACCCTTCCCAGTGCCTGGAATGCATCCCTCGTTATTCCTGTCTGCCTCTTTATGTCTGAAATAGTCCCCTCCTTTGAACTGAGGTTTCCTCCCAGAGAGACAAAGTTGACTGTTTGATTAAGGTTCTGATTCTTTATTACAGTGTTAAAACCCTTGTGAGCCCTTCCCATGTGCTGTATCTCAGTCTTCTCGATGTTTACTTTCATACAAGGTTCTCACTGACTTCCACCACTCTATTTACTGTGACCTGCAGCTCATTTGGACTTTCCACAGTAGTGCTGTATCATCTGTGAAATGCAAGTTATTGATTTGCACACCACCTATCTGTTTGCCCATCTCCTCATCCTCCAGTGCTGTTGCTATTTTTAATTCCAGGACTATATTAAAGAGTAGTGGTGAGAGGACGCATCCCTGCAACACCCCTACGATTATCTTAAACTCATCATTTAGTTCGCCACCAACTTTGACTGATGCAAAGGTATCTTTATAGGCATTATCTATTATTCCTATGTTTTTTTTTTCTGGGTATCTGTAGAACCTTATGTTTCCCAAAGTCCTTTATTCCAAATGCTATTGAATGCCTTCTTGAAGTCGATATAAGTTTCTTCCAAATTTTTTGTATTTTTCTGCCAGTTGCCTCAAAGTGAAGATCTGATCTATTGTGCTCCTGTTATGTCTGAATCTGCACTGGGCCTCTGCTAGGATTACCTCTGTTCTGCTCTTGACCCTTTGCAGGGAAATGGAACAGAAGATCTTACTGCTATGGTACAACAGACTAATGCCCCTGTAATTTGAACGTCCAGCTTGTCCTTCTCATGTATGGGAATTATGGCTGAGTGCTTCCATCCTGTGGGAAACACTTCGTGTTCCCATATCTCTCTGAAGAGTCTGAGAAGCACCTCGGGCCCTGAGCCTCTTACAGCTGCCTCCAGCTCCTCCACCGTGATGTCATCCACTCCTGGGGCCTTTCTGCATTTTGCTTTCTTGATATCTTCCTCTATCTTGCTCCTGTCAGTATTTAATATTTCCTCATCGTCTCTGGTGTATGAGTGGCTGCCAAAATGTTTCTCGTTGTAGTCTATGCTGACAGCATTGTAAAGGAGTCTAAGTATGGTTTTCATTTTTGCTTTACTTCCCCAGTTCTGTTAATAAATGATGTTGCCCGTCTTTGATCACCCGAACCTTTGGAGCACATCTGGCAGTGTTGTAATAGGGGGCGGCTGGGTTCCCAACACCTGAGAGAAATGCAGGCCCTTTTGTTCCTTCCTGCCTGGCTCCCGGCCATGGCCACTTGCTTAGACCCAAAATAACCACAAGCAAACTGTATTCATTTAAACTCTGCCTGGCCCATTATAACTAGCCTTTTCTTGGCTAACTCTCCCATCTAAAACTAACCCATTTCTGATACTATGTATCGCCACTTGACTGTGGCTTACCGGCATGAGTCTAATCAGTGTCCATCTTGGGCTGGAGCATCATGGCGTCTGTCACACTTCCTTTCTTCCCCAGCCTTCTGTTCTCTTTTCCCCGCCTATCTAAGTCCTGCCCTATCAAATGGCCAAGGCAGCTTCTTTATTAACCAATGAAAGCAAACAAAATACAGAAGAACCCTCCTACATGGCAGTTATCTGTCTGCTTCGTAGACAAGATGTGTTTCATTATGGAATCTAGCCTCTTCAATTTCTTTGCATATACCTTGTATATCCAGCCCTCAATCCTTCTTCGCTCTTCTTTTGACCTCCCTCCACAGAGAGTTATAGGATTTTGCTGCCTGCAGATTCTCTCTTCATTTGCATTTTAGCTTCCTTCTTTCTTCTGCCAGGTTGATTGTCTCTGCAGTAAACCATTCTACTGGTGTTGCCCTTTTGTGCACAACCAAGCATCTCTTGCAGCCTCTTGTATAGCTCTTTTGATTTTCTGCCCATTTGCTTTCTATATTTGTAAAGGGATGTTTAATGATTTCCCTCATTTTTTTCAGACGGTCTCTTATCCTCTCTCCACACAGCCTGGTTCACCAGTTGTTGACGGTCGGTCTTCCTGTTCATCTTGTGTGGCATGTCTCTCCTAGTTTCAGTTGAGTGTTGACCTTAACCAGTTGGTGATCTGACCCTAAGTCAGCAATAGGAAATTATGGGCTGTTGAGGATGCTGGATAAGAGTTTCCTGCTGACCAGAACGTAGTCAGTTTGGCTATATGCGCATTTGTCAGGGGATTCCCACATCCGGCATCTTGATGGTTTGGCCTGCTTGACTTTTGGGTTGGGTGTGTACAAACTGTCTGTATAGCAGAGGTCAGGCAGTTATTCCCCACTGTCATTCCTTTGTCTGAATCCATATGTTCCCCTGACACTATAGTCCGTTCTTTCTCCAGATCCCACTCCTGCATTAAAGTCACCCATAATCATTATGCACCCTCTTGACCTCGTGTAGATCTGTGTAGAACCTACCGATGACATCCTCTTCTGCTTCTGCTGTTGGTTCATAACCTGTATGATAGTTTCTGGATGTGTCACTGTCTGAAATCTGGCTGATAGAATTTGGTCATTTAGGTCTGTCCCTGAGCATACATTTTGGGGCCAAACTGAAGAGCACTAAAGCTATGCCTGTTGCATGTTTTCCCTCTTGTCCTGAGTTTATAATCTTGCATCCATTTACTACAAGTTTTTGTGTTCCTGTCCAACGCATTTCTGCCAATCCAATGACATCTCATCTAAGTGACTGAGGAACACTGTTCCCCCGACTGTGTTTCGTGTTCTCACCTTCCAGATCCCTATTGTGGTGACTCTTTTCAGCTTGAGGAAGTGCCATTCCTGTCCATGTCTATCAGCTCCCCTCCCCTCTTTTAAATTTAAGAAAGAAGCATCATCTGTCCTATGGTCAGGACATGGAGGTACTGGGCTCTGGTCAGATTTTAAGACTTTAACCCAGGTGTTTCTGTTGAACTTGTCTATTTTGGGCTTCATGGTCTGAGCTGATGAGGACAACTGACCAGGTCTCTTCCTCTTCTGTGGTAACCTGTAGCCAACCAGCTGAACCTCTTTCCATCCAAGTACTAGATTTTTAGGCTTCCAGACGACCTAGCTGGTCATTTCCAGTCTCGCCATCGAGCAGGCAGCTATCAGAAGTTTGTAATATAGCTGAGGATAATTGTGCTTCTAAATGTTTTTCAAAAATTGTGTGTTGTGAAATAAAATTTTATGAAAGCTTTTAAAATATAATTTTGTATCTTTTTGAAAATTTTAATATTTTCTCAATTATACATAATACATTATTTTTAAATTTTCACCGAAGGAAGGATTAATTTTAGCTCGCTTTACTGCTTGATTAATTATTTTCTTAATTCACTAGTTCTCAGAGTATGGAGATCGAGCCCAGGATCTGGTATATGCCAGGCAAACAATCTACAATAAGCTACATCTTCAGGTAATTATTGAAAAAAATATTGATGACCAATGTATCATGTTAATCTTGGAAGAACTTATCGTTAAAATGTTGACTGTAACTTTACTACAAGTTGCACCAATAACCAAGAAAAGCAGGTTTCATAATAAATCCGTGTTTAAAATATTTGCAATTTATATCTCAAATTTCAGTGTAATTGTGTTTATAATGTGTGTTTTAGTAAATACGGAGATATAATAATGGTAAGCATTTCTGCACAAACACCATGTTCTACAGCCAGGCAGAGAAAGACCCTGGGGTCCTGGTCACGTGGTAACTGACACACTGTTCTGGGGTCTTTGTTTCTTTATTTACAGGATTGCTAAAATAAGCTACAGTTGCCCTCACTGTCCCAGGATGCCTTGCATTTTTCCTTTGGAAGGTGATGAAAAAGACGTCTACAATTACTCAGAAGTGACCACCAGACTTGAAATTGATAGTTTTCTGCTTTTTTTTTTCATCCCACCACCATTGCTACTAAACATGTCTATGCTTGGTCTTAATTAAAGAGATGGTGGAGAGCTCCAACTTGTCTGATTAAGTTAAAACCCAGTGACGGGATTCTTTCTCTTTCTAGAGTCCCGTCTATAGAAACGAAAGAAAATACCACCAAGAGAAAGGTACTTCAGTGTAGTGATTTCGCCTGTCAACTGCATTGAAGGGTTGACGCTTCTTTGCCTGGAAATTATTAAAGCTTTGTAGAAAGGAGTTATTTGGTTCCCAAATGTAATAGAACTTATGATATAAGTAGAGATGAGTTTGCCTTCCTCTAAAGCACAGCCCCAGTAGACCTAGGGAGTTATTTGACTGGTGTTTCTGGGCAGACATCGTGAAGGGGTATGGAGTATGGAGGTGGTGGGGACATGAAGCAAACAAGGGGGAGTCAATAAGAATAAGTTCATCTAGGGCTGGAGAGATGACTCAGTGGTTAAGAGTATGTCTTAGTTACGGTTTACAATTGCTTCAAAAAGACACCATGACCATGGCAAATCTTATAGAGATAATATTTAATTGAGAGGGTTTGCTTACTGGGCAGAGGTTCAGTTCATCACAACCAGGGGCATGGCGGCATACAGGCAGGCATGGTGCTGGAGAAATACTGAGTATCCTACATCTTTCAGGCAATAGGAAGTCAGTTGAATGACTGTCATATTGAGTGAAGCTTCAGAAAAAAGCTTCAAATCCAACCCCCATAGTGACATATTTCCAACAGAAAAAAATTAAAGGTGTACCCTCCAGACTCAAGGTCTGGATTAAAGGTGTGTGTCATCCAGCTTCCTCCAGCAAGACATTTCCCCCGTCAGGACACACCTCCTAATAGTGCCATTCCCTATGAGTTTATGGGGGCCAAATACATTCAAGCTACCACAGAGTACTTGACGTTCTTCAAAAGGATCTGGGTTTGGTTCCCAGTATAACATGGCTGCTCTAAAGAGTCTGTTCCAGGAAATCTGATGCTGTCTTCTAGGCTTATTGGGTGTGAGGCATATGTGTGATACAATACATACATGAACACAGTTATACATATAACCAAAGGAATAAACTCTTAGACATGGATGGTGACATCCCTGTAATCCCAGGGCTCTGGAGGCAGAAACAGTAGCGCCTCCAGTCTAGGACATCTTGAGTTCAGCCTTTCCTTGGTTGGTAGTCAATGAATCAATCAATCATCAGACCATGTCAAGGATCTGAGCAGCTATGAGTTCCTAAGAAATATTTGAATAGGAAATTCAACTTCGCTCAGAATTAGCTTCTCAAAGTTAAGAGCATTTATGCCTGGCAACTTTTCTACTAGCGGAGTACTTTCATGTCCGCTGCAATATTATTAATAATAATTATTAAATTAAAAAAGGTAGACAGTTGACTTGGAAGGTTGAGGCCATAAATGTAGACGACAAAGCGTATAACAGAGAAGGTGTTTGTAAAAGGAAGGATTGTGTCATTTCTATCTAATGTCCAGATCTAGGCCAACCCTATTTCCAGCAAATACTTTTCCTGGTTCTGTTCTCACAGTAGCATGTCTGTTCTCCTGAAATCTCAAAATACCTAGAAAGCAATGATTTGCTCTAAAGATTCTCTAGTTTTCCTGATCAAAGCTCGTATGAACTCAGAGACTGAACCAGCCTGTGCGGGGCGTGCACCCATCTGCACCAGGTCCTCTATGGAGATATTATGGATTCCAGCTTTGAGTTTTTATGGGATTCCTGAGAGTGGGAACAAGTGGGCCTCTGTTTTGCATGCTTTCTCTTGACCTCTTTTTCCTTTCGTTTATTTTGTCCAATTCCAACGCATCAGTTTTTATCTTATCTTACTATATTGTATTTTATTGTTATCCATTAGAAAACCGTTTTCTAATGAAAGACAGAAAGGAGTGAATCCAGATGACAGGGGAGGTAGGAGGTAACTTAGGGGAGTTTAGAGAGGGTAAACTATAATCGAGATAGATTATGTGAGGGAAAAAGTCTATTTTCAACAACAGCTTCACATCCTGTTACTGCACACCAGGGTGGAAGAATGTCTTGTCTCCAGGATTCCCAACACATGGTTTCTGGGATCTTTCATGCTGATAATTCATGAAAATTTCAATCTTCGAAGTATGCACCTCAGTTTTCCCTCTAGCAAATTTACTCAGTAATCCATGCACATATAGTTACATGCAATTGGAATTTGAGTTTGGAAGATTACCCAGAGATCATTGCCTCCATCCACATAGTCCTCGGAGCTGTCACAATGCCTAAATTTCACCACTAGATCTGCTACTTTGAGTTAGAGTATATTTTCCCCAGAGCTGTGTAACTTTCCAATATAGGAGCTGAGAAATAGCTCAGGACAGAGCACTTGCCTAGCATGCGTGGGGCACTTGGTTCCATCCCTAGCACTGAAAAGTGAATGAAAGGGAATAGATGGGAAGGGAGGCATGGAGAAGGAGGAAGGGAGAGACAGAGAGATTTTAAGAATTATATGGAGTAATGCATATTGATAACTGTAAAAATTTAAAATAGGATAATGAAGAGTGTTGTAGGAAGGCCGCTTGTTTGTTTCCTGGCCACTTAGATCTGAAATAACCACACAGAAACTGTATTAATTAAATCACTGCTTGGTCTATTAGCTCT
>JAQHUG010000085.1:5360731-5382354 GCA_028555095.1 Dicrostonyx torquatus
TCTCTCTCCCTCTCTCTTTCTTCCCTTTCATATGACTACAACACCATGGCTTGTCCGTAGCAACTTGGGCATTCCATGAAGAATAGATTAGTAGAGTTAGCCATTTATTGAATCCTTTCCTATAAGTCCCTCTGGTATGTTGAACTTTCTTCTCTGAAATAAAACGAAAGCAGAAACATGCTTTGAAAATCAGAGAGAGTCATTCTCCTGGATAGCTTCTAGCTTGATTCTGCGATAAGAATAGAAAAAAAAATCCAATTTGTAGACATCTCTTGCATGCCACTCATAACTGTATTATCTTCACAAATACTTAGGGTAAACTTTAGTTCCAGCTGTCTCTGTTAATATTTATAGAAATCTGCTAGCAATGCGTTGCCATTCACAGTGTATTCTGTAGCTTCTCACAAGCCCACTGCCGACCCGGGTTCTTCCTCCCGCCCCAGGTCAGGGATGAGAGGAACATGCTCAAGGTGATGACTCGGATGCACCGCGTGGTGGTCATCTTCAAGCTCCTGGTGCAGCAGTTCTCTGTGCTGGAGACCATGACGGCCTTGGACTTCAACGACTTCAGGTGTGTGCAAAAGGAGGAGAGGCCTGCTTCATTAGCACTTGAAGGACACTCACGGTTCTCATCACAAAACGTTAGAGAAGAGGTTAAAAACATTCCATGTCTCATTTTCGATACAAAAGTAGACAGTCAGCCAGTTTCAGCTCACCATCGTGTACCTTGTTTTTCTCCATACAGGACAGTAGACGTGAAGTGGCTTAGATAGCTCACAAAGTGAAAATGCAGGAAATCGTAGTGCTGTATAAATAAACACGTCAACCAAAATGTCAGTATTCATTACGTGCTCTCAGTTTTAGCTCTAACCTTCCGAACACACACACAGCCATCTGTACATGTGTGCGGATTCCTATCTGCATCTAAATGTGGACTTACGTCTCTAAAAAGTGCACATGAAGAGATTTTTTTTTTCTAAAATTAGAGAAGAAATTTTCTCAAGAAATTTAAGATGAGTCCATCATATGGTGTAATAGGTGACGTTCCAAACAAGTTTCAAAGAGAGAGAGGGGCGGGGGGAGGGAGGGAGAAAGAGGGAGGAAGAGGAAAAAAGTTGGATTATTTGTGGTAGCATTTAAGAAACGAAACTGTCAGCATCACTTAGGGGAGTGGAAAGATGGAAGAGTCTTGACGGTGATGGTTTAATCACATCTTAGATCATCTTTGTCTGTGTTACACAGCGTCTCGTTGTTTGTACTTGCTTTTTCTCAGTGATGCTCATCCAGAGAGGAAGATGGATGATCATAACCAGGATTAGCACTAGTAGGAGGGAGGGGTCAAATAATATTTGTATACAATCTTTTGCCACCGTGGAAAACACAACTTCCTAATGTCCACCTGTCATTTTTCTTAGAAAAGAAAAATATGACACACATGTATACTATTAGTTGTGTGTATATTTATTCAATATATTCTTATGGAAAATGTGTATAATTTACAATGTCTATAAATTAATATATACTAAAATAAACATTACACGTTTTTAAATATTTGACATTTCATAACTATGGAAATCAACTTCAAAGTAGTCTAAAGTGACAATGATGCTTAAGTACCTCATTTTTTATTCAAGTAGGGGGCTTTTTAGGTAGAATTCCAGGCAGCTCTGTGCTCCTGACAGCTATTCTGGCAAACCCTCTCTTTAGAAGGAACCTTACAGGGGTATACAGTCTCATCTCTCCCTTGTTTTTTTTTCCCCCTTTCTCACGTTTATTCTCAGAGAGTACCTATCTCCAGCCTCGGGCTTCCAGAGTTTACAGTTCCGACTGCTAGAGAATAAGATAGGCGTTCTTCAGAGCTTAAGAGTCCCCTACAATAGGAGACACTACCGCGATAACTTCGGAGGCGAGGCCAATGAGCTGCTCTTGAAGTCGGAGCAGGAGCAGACGCTGCTGCAGCTGGTGGAGGTAGGAGCTCCTGCATGGCCTCCCAGATACAACTCCAGCCTCTTGCTAACCTCTGCTGCATCAGATTTCAAACACTCTTATCCAAACAAGCTTACATTCACGATAAAGACAGAGAAAACCCCTACTAAACTTGTAAAATATTTAAAATATTAAGAATCTTATTGAGAATTTCAACAAGATTTATGTAATTGTATGTCAATATCTAAGAGTTTTATCATCTCATTAAATCATCCCATCAAATATTCCTACTGAGCAATTAGTCAATTTTTGTCTTGATTTATTTACCAACTTTGTTCCTCTGAAATTTAGCCTAATTAAAAATTATGCTAAGAATTTTTACTAATTAAATTACTAAGAATGTTCTCATCACGAAAATTCTCTTCTTACTTAGATTCCATGGGAATTTATAAATAGTGTTCATGGCATGATTAATTGAATTTTTATGGTAGCATGATGCAAGGTTTGACTTAATTTTTGTCAATAAGCTTTTCTCTTTGCAAATTAATATTTTCATCTAATGAATTGCATTCTGTCCTTAATCTCCGGGGTGTTGAAAGTGCCGGCAATTAGGTTCCTATTGCCTACACACTGTTGGAAAACTTAGTAAGACCGGGTGAAGTGGAAAAACAAAACTCATCTCAAAACTAAATGCAGGACCAGTAAGAAAGGATAGGTGTTTATAAAGCCAGATTGATTTCTAGACTATGACGTCATCGGCAGCCTTTGAATGACTGCAGCAGGGGCTGCAGCGTTGGCTCAGTGGTCAAGAGCAGTTACTGCTCCTCCAGAGAAGGACAGTTTGTTCCCCAGCGCCCATGTAGAGACGCTCACAACCCTGTGGTCTCAGTGGCTACTGCACCAAGTTTTATAAGTTTCTTAAAATTATGAAGATATTAAATGTTTATGCTTACCAGGTACTCATCTAAACAATTATTTGCTTAAGGCATGGCTGGAGAGAACACCTGGGTTAGAGCCACATGGATTTAACTTCTGGGGAAAGTTGGAAGAAAACATCCTGAAAGGCCTGGAAGAAGAATTCCTAAGGATACAGGTAAATATAAATTCATGCCATAAACTTATTGTGAAAAGAATTAGAAATTTATCCCATAAACTATCTGTTATTTTCATAATTTTCATTACAATATGTCTTTTATAAACATATCTTCTTGAATTATCTATTACATGATTGGCTTTAACTTTCCTCATAGGGATAAACATGATGCCAATTAAGATCTACATTATGAAAAATGATTTTTACCCATAGGAACAACTAGTATTTGTACAATGTTTATCCTTCTTGGAAACTGTATATTGTGATCAATTCAAGGCATAGCTGGCATAGCAGAGAGAAACTAGACAAATGTATTTAACCACGTAACTTTTGCTAATATTTCTGCTAGATCCTTTTCATTGGCCACAGACAATATGTTTGTTCTTTTTTCCTTTAAATGAGATTGTTTCCAAGTTTGACTCGGAGTAGAGGTCTTTCACCCTGTCTTCATGACTCAGCTTTTCTAGTCATTCAACTCTGCCACTTTGAGCAGAGATTTTGAAAGCACAGACTTTGAAGTCATGTGATATGGGCTCCACTTTCCTCGTCACCGTGGACCTCGGTGACAGTAAATCAATTATTTAACTTCTTGCAAAACCTTTCCTGCAGGCAATAAGGACATCTACCTCAAAGGGTTATCATGATACGTTCATGTTTTAATGCATCCCAATAGCAGCTGAACCTTGGATGGTTTAAAAGGACAAGTGCTTTTAACCACTGAGCCATCTCTCTGGTCCGCTCATCACTGTTTTTGAGGGATCTCTGAACACTGCCTACTTTTTTGTCTTCCAGTACCTTGCTCATATTTTTCTCCTACCGCCATGACTTGAGTGCAGATTTCCACTAAAGTGGAGGTCTCTTCAATGTCCCATCCCTTCCCCCTTGCAGGCCTTTTAGTTCCTTCTCCATGCTACAGTCGTAGTTGTCCTTCCAAAACAGAAACCTGATGACCTCCCCCTCTTGCCTAAAACCTCTCGTGTATAGTTTCTGTTTTCAAAAAAAGATAAAAATCTATGACGGGGACCCTAAGGGTTTTCATATATCACGTGGTCAAATTGAATGGCAAGGACCCACTAGCTGAGCTCAGTGTTCTGTATCCTCTTAGCTTACAGTGTTTGCCACCAGGCAGACCTTTCCATGCTGGCCAACCTTCTGACTGCTGTCACTGCCTGTGGTGATGCTTCTGTTCCCCTCCAGTGCTGTCCCTGGTCACAGTGCTGTGCTCGGGTGACTAATTGCATCACATACTATTCCTACAAGATAATGTGTTTGAGGTGAGGTGATGCAATTTCTGCTCACAATTTTACGTCAGTCGCCTTCCTGTGAATTTAGTAAAAGAATAATCGTGGCAATAATATTACGTGCAGGCTCTCTCCGCACGGTGCTTGTTCTGATGGATGGGTAATCGGGCGGAGTGGTCTACATCAGCCAAATTAGCCAGTTACAAGTGGAACTATAGGGCGTGCGGATAAAGCAGACTCGCTTTAGCCAATCAAAGATAGCAGCCCTAATGAAAACAGAATGTAAGCCATACTTAAGAGACTGTACTTATAGACCACAGGAGGAAATACAGAATTTAAGTGGAATTTATAGTATTTCTGATTAAGAAGTAACATTTTCTAAGACTTCTAATGGAGAGTATTGGATATTATTAAATTATTTAAACATGAGTACAACGAGAGAAGAGCAAGTATGTGGATGTTCCCTTCTTAATGACGTTCTCTTCCACGTTGTAGGGTTTGCTGCAAAGATAAATACTCGGGGTACACCCTCTCTACAAGCTGAGAATCTGCCTCTCCTAAAGCAGGCACCCTAAAAGAGTAGTCTGTTCTCTGCTTGGCACGATTAAAGCAGTATCCCCCCCCCCAGGCTTTGGAAGAATCAGAAGATAAAGAGGAGCAGATGGCGGAGTTCCGGAAACAGAAAGAGGTTCTCCTGTGCTTGTTTGACGAGAAGCGCCACGAGCACCTCCTCAGCAAAGGTACATGCCTTGTTCTCGAGTCTTACACTCAAGGGTGTACGAGCGAGGATGAGAAATGCACTCGTAGGCCTGCCTATCAAGCCTAACTTGGGGGAAGTGTGATGAAAATTGTTTTCCTACTTGGAGAAGTAAGAAGTAGGTACATATGGTGCCTGATGTCCCATCGTTAACAAGTTTGCTGGTTAGATGTTTTTTCAAGACACTAGGAAACATTTCCATACTACAGGCTACATGTGAGCGTGTCAAGGGAAAGTTTTATTGTAAAGTACTCAAAAAGGTTTTAGAAATAAGCAAGACAGGCATAATAATTATTATTTCTATTGTATAAAAAAAGACATGAGCCGGGCGATGGTGGCACACGCCTTTAATCCCAGCACTTGGGAGGCAGAGGCAGGCGGATCTCTGTGAGTTCAAGGCCAGCCTCGTCTATAAGAGGTGGTTCCAGTGCAGGCTCCAAAGCCACAGAGAAACCCTGTCTTGAAAAACCAAAAATAAAATAAAATAAAATAAAAATAGACATGAGATCACTGACATGGGATCAGCCTCGAACAGGTGCTAGGCTCCCCTGTCTATAAACCCTCAGTGAGACAGGGTTAACTAACATTGGGCTCTTGCAATGGGGGATGAAGCATTCTTGTTTTTTTTTTTTTTTAAGATTACATGCCACACTCTTGTATAATCATCGCACCCGCTGATATTATGAAGCCCAAGTTGGCTTAAAATCCCTGATCCTTACTCAGCTCTGGAGTACAAGGGGTACAGATAGGAACTCCCACATCCAACGCAAACAAACAAGCAAACAACAAAACAATTTCTAAAAGGGAATAAAATGAATCTTGTTTAGCTTCTGATTACTGAAGCACAGCATTGCTTCAACTGGAAATACTGTATCATGAGAGTTGCCTATGGATTATATAATGCTGTCCTAGTATATCCCTGAACATATTTGAGAGTCTATAACATATATATGTATAGTATTAAATATACAGGTGATATATTAATCTGCTTTTAGAACCATAGATTACTACGTTCAAGTCAAGGAACAAAGACTTAAACTAAACATTATTTTTCTCTGAAAACACCTAAAACATTGAAGTATTTAAGATGATAATTCAAATGAACATGACTGTCTTAAATTACCGTTCGAGCTGAGACTTGCTGTGCACGCTAGCACAGTGGTAGGTAACGTCCAGGGCATGTGAAGCCTTGTGCCCTTCCCTAGCACCAGAACGAGAGACTGAGTGCTGAGAACTCGCTGCTTCTCTTACAGGTGAGCGACGGCTGTCATACCGGGCACTCCAGGGAGCCCTGATGATCTATTTTTACAGGTAAAAAGAAAATTTCAAAACAGAAGCTGGTGTGAAACTGAGAGTTGTTTGGGAGGATATGCTAAGGATGATGACTACAGAGTGTAATCAAAATTCAATACAGTAACTCAGCCTTACAAGCAAAGACAGAAAGCGAATCTGGTGAGTGGCAACTCTGACTGGACTCATGCAGTTGGCTGTGGATGCACAATGTGCCCACGACCAAATAAATGTTGGCTATTAATTATAGACAAGCATTGTGTGTCACTCGTTAAGTGGCCCCAAAGGCCAAAGCTGATCTTTTCTTAGACGCTCAATGGATGAAATCATCATTTCATTAAAAAATAGTTTCAGAGATTTGTCTGTTTGATCAAATGAAAATTTGAGGGCAGTGAGCTGAGCACGTGGATAAAGGCACTTGCCACCAAGCTGAAGGAGACAGCTGACTACCTCCGACTGTCCCCTGGTCTCCAAGGGTGCTCCAGCCAAGGTGTGCACACCCTCGCCCACCCCTACATAAAGAAAATGCAATTAAGATAAAAATGGAAAGAAAAGTGGGCAATTGAGAAAGTCTCATAACTGGTTGTCTGCTTCATCAATGTTTTAAAATAAAATATCCTTTACAGTCTAAAAGGTTTTCAGGGTCCCCTGGGTATTTACCTCCATGGGAACCATGAATATGTATTCAGCCAATGAGGATTTACATTTCCAAACACGCCTGGAAGGCATGGTTTAAAGATTTTTTTTTTTAGTTGCAAATTTTAATTTTGCAAATTCTCTCAGATCTGTTTCTTCAGAATCAGAGGAAACAACATCTTTTAACTTTGCTTTCTCGTCTTGCAATAAACGGACGTCCTAAGTAAAATATGTGTCAGGAATGTTGATGACTTAGACAAAAGAAATTCAAGCACTGTAAGGGACGTGAAAATCATGTTTTCATGTCTTAGTATCTGCTTAGGGAGCATTTGACTGTTGTTAGAATTCTATTTAAGATAAGCACATCTCCCTTCCAGTAAGATAGTAGTAGGCAGGACTCTTCTGGTTGGTTACTTCATACTTATTACATGGACCTTTCTAGATTTCACACAAATACTGGGCATTAAATGGTGTTTTCCCCATGTTTTGAGGTAAGGAAACAAAGATGGGAGAGGGCAGTCCGAAAGTAGGACAGCTCCTAAGTACTAAGTTGCCTAGGACCCACGCACAGCTACTCTGGCTTGTCTTGGTGCCCTGGATCTTCTCAGTCAGTACGACTTCCGACTGTTGTTTCCTGTAGGGAGGAGCCTCGGTTCCAGGTCCCTTTCCAGGTGCTGACCTCGCTGATGGATATAGACACGCTCATGACCAAATGGAGATGTACGTACTCTCCCACCAGGTCCCCTCTCCCTCCCCTTGGGCCTTTACCGCATTGCAGGCATCGAGGAAATGTTTTATTTCCTTTTAGAATGAAAAGGAAAAGTGAAATTTATGTCAGACTTAGTATATATCTCCATACCCATGCCAATGTGTTAAAAATAAAAGTTACTTCCTTTAATTTATTTAATAAGTTTTTTTTAATTTTCTGGATGGTGTTTGAGACAATAGGTTTCGTTATATTTACATACTGACACATCATTGTCCCCTGTAGTCACTCTGCCACCAACTCCCCTTTCCATTCCCTTCCTATCTGCTCCCTTCTTCCCTGTTCATGGCCACCTTTCCACGTTCACGAATGTGCTACTAAGATTACACCCAAATGAGAAAAAGCACGCAGTGTTTTCTTTTTCATTCTTACCCCTCCTTAGGACTCCCCCATCCCCCAGTTTCCCCATCCCTCCCTATAACTTTACACAATGATCTCTGGTGCATAATTTCAGTTTCTTAAAACATTTTTCCTGGAGGTAGGATCCCACAGAGAAAGAAATGGGAAGGACTCATGAAATCCGTTACATGGCCCTGCCTCCCTGTTTCTGTGATCTAAGGCTAAAAGCAATGAGAATGAAGTAAAACTGTGTGTAGCGTAAGTCACAGGGTTGCTAGGCAACCTGATGGTCTCCTCTGGTCCTGTATCTGACGTTCCCATCTGGCTAAGTGATAAGGTGTCAGCCTTTACTGAAGCAATAATCGTTACCAACCCTTTGGTTTTTAGAACTCTGCGGAGCTAATGGCAGAGCAATATTCATGCGGTAAATTTGTGTGTTTGCCTAGATAACCATGTGTGCATGGTGCACAGGATGCTGGGCACCAAGGGTGGCACTGGGGGATCCTCTGGCTATCAGTACCTACGCTCAACCGTGAGGTAAGTTGAGGCTTCTCGCCACAGTGGAAGTCAGCAGATCTTGGCATTTACAGCTCTGTGGAAGTCATGTTGAAAAAGTTACACTTCCCTCTTAACTGAAATCAGCACCATTAGTTAAATACCCATATTCCAGTGGAAACTCAAGGTAACTGTATAAAATTCTCAGTTCCACAACTTCATCATTTCATCTTCTGAAAAGGGATGTTCTAGTGCCAATGGCTGCCAACGTGGCACCAGTATAGAGCAGTCCTTCTCAACCCCTCAGAGGTTCAATGACCCTTTCACAGGGGTCACCTAAGACCATAGGAAGCCACAGGTAATTATGTTGACACATTTCCATGGACATCATTAACCTGGAGAATGTTTCCAGTGCATCATCTCATTTAATCCGCACAAAGTCCTGGCTAGAGGAAGTATTGTAGGTTTTTATTCCAGAGTTAGACTCTTCACTTTCATATTCATGGCTCCTTATGTGACAAGTGGAGGGAGCAGGATCACAAACCAGATTTAGCTGGCTTCAAAGGCAAGTTTTCTCCCTCTCATAAAACTGTGCCAGATTTTGCTATTTTAAAGCTATCATTTAAAATGGCTGGTTATCACACAGAAAAGCAATTTTCATAAGAAAACCACTCTGTAAATGTGTGTAAGCCAAGAAGATATTTAAATTTATTAATCCTTCACAGAAGTCACATGACAGTTAGGAAATATTTTTCCAATGAGCAACTAAAAAAAATCCATATTTTAAGTGTATTACTTTACAGACCAATCCTTTAAAATGTAAAAATAAGGGGCATAAAACAATGTCTCAGTTGTTAGAAATATTTACTGTTCATCTGTAATTTGATTCCCAACACCCATATAAGTCAGCTTACAACTGCCTGGAATTTCAGGTTCAGGAGGGTGGCGCCTCTGTCCTCACCAGTACCTGCACTCACATGTACTTACCCCCGCCCTGCCACACACACGTGCACATACATACATCCCACACACATACAGCCCCCCCACACCCACATACACCCACACACACCCCATATACATACACACACCCCAGACACATACACACACCACACACACATACACACACACCCCACACACAGACACACACACAGACACAGACACACACCCCATCTACACACACACACACCACACATACACCCCCCACACAAATATTATTTAAAAATTAATAAAAATAAATCTTCCAACAAGTAAGAAATAAGGGCACAACTTTAACTAAATGAAAACAATATCACGACAACGACTCTAGGTTTAATTTGGATCCCTCTGATCTGAATCAAACACATTACTGCCAATAAACACTAATCTGGAATGTGATGAAAAGATACATAATTTTAGCAACAATACTGCCCACAAACCAACCTATATATGCTATCTAGGACATGTAAGATGTAAGGTTCAATATTAATTATTTATGGGAAATGTTTTAGAGAAACTATCAAGTGGAATGTTTTCAATTTTTCATATTAACAATCTAACACGCAGATTGCATGCATGCTTCCAGTGATAGGTACAAGGTGTTTGTGGATTTATTTAACCTCTCAACATACCTGGTTCCTCGACACTGGGTACCAAAGATGAACCCGATCATTCACAAATTCCTCTACACAGCCGAATACTGCGACAGCTCTTACTTCAGCAGTGATGACTCGGAGTAAGGTCTTCTGAACGTCTGGGAAAACTTTAGTCCATCTTTTATAAGTTTGTATGAATACGTGTTTGAAGTAATGTATTTGTCTATGTAGCTCAGCGACAGGGTCTTCTGGTCCAATCTTGGAAACAATCTTATAATCTTGTGTATTGTGATGATGTAAGATTAAGCAGTCAGATGAGAACTAATTCAGCAAAGCATTGGCGTCATCATACCTATGATGTATTCCTGCTAAAACTCAACTTACCCTAAGACTTACTCATAGAACCACTTTAAAGAATTGTTACCTCATCGTGTCATGCCTTAGAAAGCATATTGAGCACTTACTTTATACTATATATGCAATAAATACTGTCATCCCATACAAAATTTGTTCAAATAAATCTTTAAATAATATATCTAGGTTTTGGTTGTGCATTGCTGATAAAACATGGCTTCGTTGGGGATCTTGAACAGTGCCAGAAATCTTTTTGAAGCTTGGCCTAAGGGATGTTAAAGGATTATTATTTCACCAGCTCCAGAACTCAAAGGCCCTTAAAAAATACACCACAGGAACCCAGTGCAGCTTCTGGAATAGGCTCCTCCTGAAACGTCCTGAAGACGCTTTTCTCTCTCCTGTGGCAATATCAGCTGTCATAGACCGCTTTCTCCCTTACACGCTAGACCCTGAGGTTGACAAACCTGACCTTTCCCTGCTGTAACGCCTGCACTGGGGCACGGTCAGCGCTAACACAAAGAACTTCTGTAGAACTAAGTAGCGGTTCTCCAGGGAGGAGAGATCTCTCCAACCCACTAAATAGGCCAACTGACTAAACAGCAGAAAAACACGCTGCTCAGGGTTTGTATCAGACTTGAGTCTTAGTCTTCTTTTTCCTAGCCCGGTTTGGGTGTCGGCAGCATTTAGAGACTACAAAATATTGTGTTAAGTTTTCCAAAGATTCAAGGTTAGAATTAACAAGTTGTTTCCAAGAAGAGGGAAGTTCTTGGAAGAAGCGGACTAGAAATCGGTCTCAATTAAACGCTGTAAGGATCAGGCTTAGCAGCTCTGTAATATGCATGCAAAGTAGGACCATCTGTGTCCTGGGTCCTGCAGTAGGGATCTGTCTGCTTTCCAGTTTGTAAAGTGTGGAAGAAGAAACATGGTACGAGGGCAGGCTTTCTGTCTGTGCTCACGACATAACAATAGCCTGCGTTTTGTCCTTTGTATGACAGCTTAAGAGTATAGAGGAAGCTATGTCTAGACTATATCCAAACACAAGGCATTTCTCACATAAGAACTGAGCACCATGGACACTGGTACATGTGAGGTTCCTGGAATTAGCATTTCAAGGATGTAAAAAGGAAGACGACGGCGGCTTTCCGCTACACGGCTTGTGTGTGTGTACCGTGTGCACGTGTGTGCACTCATGCATGTGTTTACATTATACACAGTGGTAGCTGAACGGATAAAAATTCAGAGGCAAATACCATGGGGACTAAGGGGAACTCTCAGAAGTCAGCAAGCTAAAGGGCAAATGCTGAATTTGTCCTGTGCTAAGTATTGCTGATGTACACTCTGAAGGAAACACCTGTCTAAATGGGCACTAAGTTTTCAGCAAGCTTCATTCCTTCTCATCCAAAAGCACATAGGTGATAGGGGGTCTATGACTCAAATGCCGGGGAGTCCTGGAATAAGTTCTACCTGCCAGGGTTTGTGTTTCTCTGGTAGACTCAGTGACTGACTGGGCTCTTTATATCTTTATTTCTTGGTGACTAAGCTATATATCACTACAAGAGTGTCTTTTTAAAAAAAGTTTCAATAATTCTTAATGCAATTATCACAGTAATTTGTGCTGGCAGTTTTTCCACTGGCCCCATTACCCATTGTTCTGGGTGCTGGGGAGCCACTTTAATGGCGACTCTCAGTGGAATTGCAAAGTTACCGCCAAGCTGATTGGTTTCACTTGCCGTGGGGACCTGTGGATGACTTCCAGCAGGATTCCTAAGTGCCTCGGGTTCTCTGGGGTTGGAGCGCCCATGAGCTGGCGTAGATAACTCATCCCTCATCTACAGAGGATGGAAAGGTAGAGACGGGGCTCTCCGTGAAGCTCATCTGACATAATTTGCAAGTTGTCTTACAGGCCTTAGGAGATTCCCAATGGTTCAAAACTTGAGAGTAAAATGAAAACATCATTTTGGAGGTGCAAATCTTGGAAGCTGCAGCAAGTGCCTTACCATAGCGTTTTTCAAAGCCGTCTGGATTCTGCTCTGGAGATAATAGTGTGGGAACCACTGAGCTAAATGTCACTGAGTTTAGTTAACTAATAAACGTTGTCAGAATCAATGGAGTTACTTATAGCAGGCTCTAAAAAGAAAGTAAAAGTAATAAAGCCATGAAGTCATGGAAAAGGGAGATATTATATATACATATACATGTACATGTATGTATATGATATTTGGCAAGAACTACACAAAGATTGTTTGAACCCCGTTTCACCGAAGGTCATCACAACTTCATACAGAAACGGACGGCTTTTGTGAAGACGTTGCCTGGTGACTATCTGGTGAAGCTTGATGTGAATCTCTGTAGCTGAGGGCAGTTACTCCAGAGAAGAACAGCTTCATGATCTTTCTTCATGTTACCAGTAAAAATCCCTTGTCTGCCTTTACTTGGTGGGCATACTCGAGTACATCCCCAGCAGCGAGCACTGTGGAACAATATTCTCATTATCTATGCGGCATCTGTCTCAGGTTGTTATTTGAGGCTGGCTTAGGGATAAGTGAATTGTGGAGAAGAGAGACAGTAAGACATATCCCTCCCAGAAAGGATCAGTGGAACGGGGGAGGAAGTAGGTAGACGGAGGACCTGATGGATCACCTAGAATGTCTTTGACTCTATTGAGTGGTTACACAATAGC
The DNA here is from genome assembly GCA_028555095.1 of Dicrostonyx torquatus. Taxonomy (NCBI): domain Eukaryota; kingdom Metazoa; phylum Chordata; class Mammalia; order Rodentia; family Cricetidae; genus Dicrostonyx; species Dicrostonyx torquatus. The sequence goes on from JAQHUG010000085.1 coordinate 5,373,880, forward strand.
AGTGCTGCTGACAGAACCACATGGGAAAGGGGAAGGGACCACTGGGTGCTGACGGCAGCTTTGGGAGGATGGCGAGGGGTGCCTTGGACAGAGTGGGGGTAAAAGTGTTTTAGGAAAGAAACCACACTGGATATATGGATTTGGATCCAAAAAAATGTGAATGTCAAGTTTATCAATGCTAATGAACATCTATTAGCACTCACAAATAATGAAAACTAATAAACCATACATTTAAGAATAAGTTCCTTTTAATTCAAAGTCAAATATAGGTAGTTTTATTATAAATGTTATCAAAATTCAGAATACGGGAGGGGTAACAATAATTTTGAACATTTAAAACTTTTTATACATTTGAAACTGGGTATCACAAAACTACTGAAAACATGTTGAAAGTCAGTAATAAGAACTACAGCTGAACCCAATCCCTTTCTGGAATCCTTGAAAAATTAGACTACTCTGTTCAAAAACACTAAGAACTGTCCTCTGCTATTTTTCCATACTCCAGTCTCTGCACATTCTTTTGAATTGCTTCTCACGGAAACAGGAAAGAGAATAAGGAGTTTTATTCTTGATTCTGGGAGTCTAAGGAAGGACATGAATGAAGAGCACAGTGAGTGGGACCACCATGTGTCGGAAAATGTTTTAAATACGAGATTGGGTAATAAAAATGGAATGCCAAAAATGGGACTGAGTTCTGTGGACTGGAAGGTGAGCCATCGGGAACACATGGGAAGCATACGGTAAAGGACCAAAGAGATGGAAAAATGTGGAAAATCCCTTGTTTTCTACTACAGAGAGAAGACGGCAAGAAGATAAATGTATTGGATCCTTGACAGTGAAGCTCTCTAGAAATTTTGACTAACAGGAAGTAGCATAGGATACTTCCTGTCACCTCATTACCATGCGTTTCATTAGGCTGGGTTGTCTGTCTGGAGGAGGGACTTGCTTATTTCTTCTCTGTGCATAGTTGTTCTACTGTCTAAGGTCAAGGGTCATTTGCTGAGGTGACACAATCGATATTTCAACTCCATACGTATGGCACGCCCTCGATGCCGTGCAGGGTTGACAGTTCCAGTAGATGAGGTCACCTACGGCTGGTGATTACAGGCCACAAAGGAAAACCAATTCTGATCTCTTCTTTGATCCAACCTGACCAAAGTATTCCATTTCACTACACAGTCAGAACGACAAAATGTCAGCAAAGATCCCAACTGCTTCCAGATGGAGGGCCTGATGTGACTTCGGATCCCACCAGGTTCTCGGAGTTCCACACCATTCCAGCTTTCTTTGGAGGCCCATGTGCTAGTCCTATGAACTCTGGTTATCCATCTCTCTGCGAGACTGGGATGATCTACCATTGCGCTAACAGGGCTAGCTGGCTCCTAGAACCTCCTGCAGGCAGTTGCTGAGAATTAAGCTTGATGTTCGATTAAACTACGAAGAGCATCATTGTTTACTTGTCTCATGATGACTCCAAAACATCCCAAGGTCATACAAAGACAACAGACACGGAGTCTGCAATGCCTAAATCAAAAAGTAAAGGAGAAAAAAAAAGGTATTAATAGTAATCCATTTTCTCATGATTTGCTTTGCAAAATTTAATTTTTCCTTAAGATTAGAATGAGTTAGTATCCATTAACCAAAAAAATTTAATGGTGTACTTAGCTGTGTAATAGAAGGGCAACATTAAAAGCAAAACAAATCAAACCCCAAAGTACTTGCTAACTGAATAAATGAGTACATACAAGACCTGTACTGCCTTGACATGCACTGTATTTCCCAAGGAGAAAAAAAAATAACATAGAATTTATTTTAAATTATTTGAAAAGTTTACTCTTAGATTTGAAGTTCACTACATTGTAATGAAACCTAAGCATGTTTGGCTTTCTTATCGCATCAGAATATATAACTTGACACCATAGTAAAAGCATTACCAGCTCATTTGAAAACTAGATGCCATTTTAATGACCCACAATCTGGAAACTTCCTTGGATCACAGAATAGTCTCTGCCTTTTGCCATTGTTCATTGGAATAATGTGGACAGCATTGGGCATACAATGTTCTGGAAATACGGTCAGGAAGGATTTGAAGCCCAGCACAGCCAGGGACCAGGATGGCATCTGGAGACTCAGACTGTGAAACCAGATATGGAAGAAAACATCGGGGGGGGGGGGGCTGGAAAAGGCCAAGGAGACATGCAGAGCCATCGTCAAGGCAATTATGGGTCACTATCTGCACTGTGTCCATTGGGCCCCCCAGGCCCTACATTCATGGTGAGAGCTTTGAACACTGTTAATTTTGAGCACAAACTAGCCACGTCTCACTGCCACATTCAGGGACATAAATAGCAGCCTCTGATCTGTGAGTGTCAGTGACGCCAAAGTAGCCATGCTATGGACGGAGCAGCAGGGGCCTGCGTGGCTGGCTGTGCCCTGCGAGGCCGGCTGTTTCCAATACGGAAATCATGTCACCGTCTAACGGCACGGGTTAGTTACTGATTGTCATAGACTCTAGGCTGTGGAGTGAAGTGGACAGCGGTCACTAGAAGCAAAACACCCACGCTCAAATCAGGCTGTGACTCTGTCTCACAATCTGAAGGGTCTGTAAATCGTGAAGGCCTGTGTGTCACGTTGTTGGAACTCATTTGCAAGGAGAAAGGAATGTCTCTATATGTAGTTTAGTGTAATTTCAAGCAGATTTAGAAAATATGATGGTTTTTCCAGACCTAATCTCACACTGCAATTCTGCATCAGCTTAGAACCCTGAGCCAGCCCTTTCTGTTTGTTTTATATAAAGGCGTCTGTGTATTTGTAAGCTTTGCAGTTTCCATAGGTATTTTGTGAGCATTTTGCAGGTGGCAAATTAAGAAAAAACGAGTGTGATGTTGACTCAGATTTTCATATACTGACACAGAAAAACTGATTCCAAATTGTTCTTCCTTTCACGTGTTCCTTGCCTTTGCAATGTCAGAGATCAAACCCAGGGCCTTGAACATGCTGTCCCATGTCCTCCCACTGACCCACATCCTCAGACCTCCTGACAGTCTCGAGCAGCAGAGGAATTCACACAGTATAAAAAAATGAATTTGAGCAGGCGGATCTCTGTGAGTTCAAGACCAGCCTGGTCTACAAGAGCTAGTTCCAGCGCAGGCTCCAAAGCTACAGAGAAACCCTGTCTCAAAAAACCAAAAAAAAAAAAAATGAATTTGAAGCAGAGACGTGGTTATGGAGAAGCCGACTCCGCTAAAGGAGGTGTATAATATGTTTTCTGAAGTAGTTGCCTGGGCTAAATTTTTGTTTTAGTTCATGTTTTAACACATATACATCATAATGTTTTTATCTTAAAATGAATATGTGTTTAAAGGTGCATTAGGAAACCTTTATTTTTTCAATTAATAGGATAAGCAAAAAAAATTGACACCACAAAAAGGCACTAAGCCCACTGGGAGCATTCAGGTTTGTCAAGATGATATAATCCAAAAGCCCTTGATATTTAGCCTAGAAGTTTCCACACAAACTCATGACTTACCACAGATATTTCCTCCCATCTTCACATGGGCATAGCCTTCTATTCCCCAGGAGCTGCCCCACGAATTCCGCACCATCCAATATGGAGTATTTCCTACGAAGGTAAGATGCTAAGACACTCTGATAAAACCTCTATCGATCAGGAACACATACATTTCTATATTTAAATTTGAGTATGCTATGAATCTATTTGCTACAAGAAAAATATCAGAAATGTAAGACCATAATTTACATTTACTTTCTTGATGTTATTTTGTCTGGATGGCTTAGTGAATATGAATTGTGCTTACTATCCCAGTCTACACAGTAGAATCTGACTGGGTTCATTTTGTTTAATTCAGAGTTAGGTAAGACAAGACAAATTCATTGCCACAGAAATCAGAAGATGAGATGTTGGGCACGTATGATAAACTATCAAGTATTTCTCTCCTGTCAACAGTTACCTTACATATTGCAGATGAAACATGAATTTCACATGAATTTAAAGTTATCATTCATAGATTGGGGTGTGGCTCAATGCCCAAGTGCTAGTCTTGTATATGTAACCCACAGGATTGAATGCCCAGCAAAACAACCCCCCCCAACACACACATGCATGGGGTGGTTTAAGGGAGGGAGAGAGATAATCAAAACCCAATGAATCTGTCAAGACGGTGGGCAAGAGGCTTCTGAGGTTCGGCAGAGCATCTTGGCATCCTCTGGGTAGCACTAGCTCAGAGCTCGGTCTGGGGAGGGGTTTGGTGCACTCGGACTTACCGGTTCTATCGAATCCTGTGATGAGAACCGCATGGTTCGCCTCCCCACTAGAGCAGTGATGTTGGATAACGCCCCCCAGGTAATCCTGCCAGCTCACTGCATCAACTATCACCACCAGAGGGCCGAAGCTCAGAAGTGCTTTTGCCATTTCCTCTTCTTGGTCACTGTGGAAGGAGGATATACGTGGGTAAAGAATTGAACTTTTAAGGTAAAAGTAAAAAAAATGATCTTTTAAATCATGCTAAGTTGGGATATGTAGGGTAGCAATGACAAAGGATGTAAGCACAGATATAAAAGACAAGAGAGGCTGACAGTCCAGGGCTCTACGGGGCTTGAGGATGTTAGAATATTAGCGTCTTTCCTTATCTATTACTAAGCACGGTTCCCACTTCCACAGTCCTCTCATGGTCCACATTTCTGGTTCCTGTCTCTCCAGCCATTTAACACATATTCCAACCAGCACAAAGCAAAACGGAGAAGCTCTGTGTCTCTGTCGAGATTTCCAGGAAATAACACTTTCGTGTGCATGGATCTCATTGGCCAGAACTCAGCCATGGGTCTGACTCTGGCTTATATATAAGAAGACAGGGAAAGAGTTTTGGATCTGGTAGGCAAGGCAAACCTGATAGAGTGCAGGGTTCCTTTTAATAACTAAAGGGTGAAGTTTTGATGTCTGTAGTTACGTTGTCACCCTCAAGAGATGACTATCTGGCAACCAACCATGTCTACTTCTGTGTCGGTGAAAGTTAAACACAGGAATTACAAAGAAGGCTCACTCAGGAAAACACTGCAGGAGATGTAAAAAAAAAAAGAGAGAGAAAATATCAAGATGCCCAGAGAACTGGCTGCTAGGTTACCAAGATCACAAAGCAGATGGTTGCTACTTTACATTTGTTTGCAGCAAAATCTCATGGTACACAACATTTGGCCTTCACCTCTCCTAAATGATGGGGAAAGACTTTTAGCCCATCACATTATATTGGGGTGTGGCCATCGGGATGCCAGGTAACAAAAACCGAGAGAACACAGGTATGTGCTCTCTCCATGTGGTTTCCGCTGGACAGATAGGACTTTGGAATTCCCACCCTGGTAGCGTGAGTCTTCCCTCTTTTTATTCATTAATAATACCCTTTATTATTGAGCTGGCTTGGTTATTTATTGTGTCGACCTAATACGTCTACATCCACACCTAAACATGTGTGATCAAATGCCATTTCCATTTTTCAAAGGCCAACTTGTGGATGAAGGATACCAAAGCCATGGCACTGATAGATGAGGCTGTAAAGACAGCGTGTGCTCATTTGTTGCTACGGCAACCTACGAAGGACTAAAAGCACCCTGAGCCTAGTGGTGGAATTGACTGCAATAGAAACTGCGCCCTCATTTTATGCAAGAGGTCATCCAAAACATCAACCTGAGCCTTGGCTTGTACCCTTTGGATTCTGCTCTAGCGATTGGTGTACAGCAGTTATTAGATACTGGGGGCAGGTATAGAATTTTTTAAAAGGCACCATGGCCAAATACAGGATTTGGATTTCTCCAATTCTGGGTTTAAATCCTAGATGTATATTGTATCATACCATCTAGCATGCTCTATATGACCATACTCTAGATAAAGAACCGTAAAATTACATAATTTAATAGACTTTATGTTCTATACATGTCTAACATGAGTTATATAATATAATATCTATTAAATCTAAAAGAAATATTATACAGTTGACTCAAGCCTTATAATCTTCCTTTGCTTTCTAAGTTACCCAAGAACGAGTATAGGACACACCCCCTTTATCTTGAAATTCTTTGAATCTTTTGTAATTCAAACGCACTCTTTATATCTGCACTGATACGATTGTCTCCATCTACTTAAGACAGAAAAATATGCATTGTAAGTCTCTCTCATCAATAATCTAATTTCGAGGACACCAGGAAAGAAAGTCAGGATTTAGGCAGAGAAGCCTCAAAATGTAAACAATCTACAGTTCCAACTATGGAGTCACTGCAATAATTTAGAACAGTCTGTGTCTGAGCAGGATGAGGGGAAGACAGAGAAGGTGCTAGTCAATTAAACATAGGCTAGCCCACGGTCGTGGCCAGCAGATTACTGCCCCATTGGATCTCAGATATCGGATCAAGCCACATCATCATTGTTTGTTCCTCGGAGGTGTGGCTTTCTCCATATTAAACACTGTGGCCAACAGCATCTGGGTCCCCAATCCCAACCCCAACAGTCCCAAATGAGCTGCACTGCTGAGAGCTGTTAAGGTTTCAGGCCCAGATTCCATGAGCTTAGGTTTGATTCCACAAATCAACAGATTTTATAAAATCTACAGCCTCCAAAGAACTCTCCTAAATGTTATTGTCATCAGGGTTTATTGTTGAAAGTAAATATTCTCTCGGACATCAAATGGATGATTTTGTGGCTATTATCTCCTCTTCCTGAGAGCTCGATGTGACAGCATGCTACATCCTTTCTCTAAATCCACTGCAGGGCATAATCACTTCCTTCCCTTTCGTTATCTGTGGAGCTATTCGCCTGCCTGTCTGAGTCAAACGAGGCCTGGCTCTGAGGAGCAAGAGTCCACGGAAGACGCCTAGCATGATGGTGTTTTGCTTTAAGCCTAGGTAATGTTTGCATTTGACTCTCTGCCCCTTCGTGATCCTTTTCAGTACCTGTAAAATGTCTCATGGAGGTTTGTGGACCAGTGGGCCCTCCATGACACTTTTTGAGAACTCAGAAAAAGAGAGGGAGATGAATGGGTTCAGAGTTGGATAGGAATAATCTTTATCCCAGCCTTATACTCCATAACTCTGGCACCTTCAGTCCTAGACACACATCTGACACAAAGAGTGAAACAGACACACCAGAGATCTGGCCACTAACAGCTGAGGCAGACACCAAGGAAGACCCTCCATCCCAGCACTGCAGCGCACACCACCTCTTCCCAGAGTGAGACTCTAGATTCTGTAAAAAACTCAGGAAGCATGACAGAATGGCCACCTTTATCTCAGTGGCACCCTCAGCTAAAGGGTCTTGTGAGGTGACAGATATCAGTTCTGATGAGGCTCAGAAGTGTGTATCTCACCTCAGCCATTTTCCTCAAGTCATAGATTCTGGCTGAACACAAAAGCACTTTGCCCTGCTGTCTTCTCCTACAGCCTCTGTTTGAAGCCATATTCACGATGCTGTCTTCCTCACCACGTTATCTCAAATGTCCCCCTTCAGTGAGGCTCCTTCTGGCAGCCCCCTTTCGGGACCACATATTCCCCTTTCTTCTAGAGCAGCAGTTCTCAACCTTCTTAGTGCTAAGACCCTTTAATACAGCTTCTCAGGTTACGGTGACCACCAACCAGAGCGGTTTTTTCTGGTCTGTATTTTCAGACACGTTCATTTGTATGCTCTTCTCTGACCACTGGATGTCACCATGCAAGTTTTCATAATGCATGAATATTTATTGGTATTAAAATTCAATCCACTGCAAGTTAAAATTGCAGTCTCATACTTAATGCAGTCTGTCCCTTCTGCCAGGGCTTAAAAATTATTATGGTTATGAATCATAATATAAATATCTGATATGCAGAATATATGATGTGCAGTCAGTTATGGAAGCAAAGTTCTGGTTCTAAAGGCTCCTCCCATGCCCTTGCTGCCAACAGAGGCTGGGTTGACGATCTCTAGTGCTCTGAGAACTTATACCTGGATTTAGAGGGCTATGCTGTGTTCAAGGATCTAATTTCACCCCAACTGCCCATTTCCCACGGGCAGATGCCTTCTGTACCAAGTATCACTAAGGCACAGTCTGTGCCTGTGTCAGAATTGAATTCTTTTACCCCCTGTGATGTTTCGCTAATGGCACAATAATCCAAAATGCATTTATCAATGGAGCCAGCAGTTGGTGGTTTCTTCTGTTTTTAACATTTCTATTCTATACTTGTTACTAAATGGCTTAAATAATTCTCTGCCTAGCTTTTTTTAAAAATGTAATTTTAATTATATTTTAATGATTATTTATACTTGAACTTATTCAAAGTTGCCACATTTTTCAATTTCCAGTACCACTTCTTCCCCTTTTCCAGTTTTTTTCTTGCCCTGGATCTGCATCATATCCATGCAGCATGCATGCTACATACATCCCCATCATATCCATGCAGCATGCATGCTACATACATCCCCATCATATCCATGCAGCA
>JAQHUG010000085.1:5389745-5403515 GCA_028555095.1 Dicrostonyx torquatus
CAAATCTCTTAAGGTTGCATCCAGGGTTATTTCATCTGGAACAAAACGGCTTTAGAAAAGATGCAGTTCTGGGGTCTCCCCGGAAGAAGACCAGGCTTTCCTATGTAGATGGAAGAAAAGAATAACTATCACGCTACATTTCATCATAATCAACCTTATGTTTGCCCAACAGTGGTCAATTCCTGCAGGTTACATGGAAATTCAGAGTACCACTGTTCTCCATGTTAGTGTGTGCACATGTTGGTTTAAGGACTTGAGTGTTTATGTGTATGACTTAGGAACCAATAAGCAAACCAGGGCACACGAATCAGTCTGATGTATTACACTATGTCACCGGCACTGAATACACGCTCTGCACCAACCATCGGCCCTTTGATAATGACACAAGTGAAATTTCCATATGACGTTTACTCCCCGTCATCAGATTGTTTTAGCAAGTCCATGGCTGAGACTCATCACAGTCTGGCTCCATTCTTTCTTACTGAACAAGACTAGAAGGACTGCTATCTGGAGAATTTGAAAAGTTCGTTTGAGTTTCAGGTATTAACTGCTGGCGAAATTAGGCTTTGAACGTAATACTCTCACGCACTGAAAGATGAACAAAACGTATAAGCTAATATCACACGACAAAAATGACGACACGCACTATTGAATAGCAACTGCACAGGAATCTGCAGGAACCCGTCATAAGATGATCATTTTGTGAAGCCGGAGAAGACAGGGCAGGAATGGAGAATGCAGGCTGTGTGTTGCATGTGGCAGTCATGGGAACGTGCATGACAGGCTCCCGTCTGTGGGAGTTAATCTGCTGGTTGCTGCACCCTCAGGAACCCACAGAAGGGAGCTGCAGTTGCCATGGTGGTCAACAGCTGATTCCTGAGTCCTAAGGTTGGCTATAAAGGCAAGACAGGAAGAACTCCCTGTCGGATAATTCTTAAATAATAGCCACCTGGTGATTTTATTTGGGAACTTATTCTATATGGATGCACGTCTTCTTAGACCGAGATGGAGGGGGGAGGGCCTTGGGCTTCCCATAGGGCAGGGTATCCTGCCCCATCTTAAGGAAGCAGGGGGAGGGCGATGGGGTAGGGGGGGAGCGGGAGGGCTGGGAACAAGGGGAGTAAATGTAAAATTTTCCTGTAATTAAAAAAAAATCAAATGTGCAAATCAAAAAAAAAAGCCTTCAGACATCCCTTGATTTAAACAGAAAAAAAAAAAAACAGGACTTATCCCACAAACTGCTAGGTCACTGTAGTCTACCAGTTGATCCTCACAATATCCCCATTCTCTCATATCTATGGTCTATGGTGAGGGCCAAAGGTGAAAATAAGACATAAATTACCAACACCAGGAATGAAAAGATGCTGGCTACAGGGCTCCTAGCATTTTAATTATTTTTGATAACTTCATGCTAATAAATTTGATAATTTGCATGACTGGACAGAAGCCGCTTGAGACACAGATTACTGAACATGGAAGAAATAGGAAGCTTCAATCTTCTGTCAATTCATGGCTTTAAAATTGGAGTTGAAAATCAACCCAGGAGGAAAACCATAGCTCCACATGGCTTCAGTAGTGCATCCCCTAAAACCAAGAAAGAAATAACAAGGATTTTATAAAAACCAAGGAGGAAGCATCTCAGCTGAAACAAGACCCTGTTGCCAAGAATCTGAACCAGAAAAGACCATCTGATGGAAACAGGGCTATGCGCAAGTCACTACCCAGGAAATGAACGTAAAATCGCCAGTGAAATATTACCAAATCAGCCAGCACAGTGTTCCAGACAGACAATTTCTTGTGATTGAAGGGAAGAGATAAAGGGTGCACTGATTAGCGCAGGACAGCATATCAACATGATAAATCATTTTAATGGAACAAGGGAGGGAAAGGAGACAGAATGACACCATGTTCTTCTCTAAGAACTTCAGGGCTGCCTCCATTTGACAGCACGCTTGCGGTTTGGAGCGCTAAGTCTAGCTGCCAAGTCGTAACAGTAATGAAAGAGAACAATGTAAGACCGCTCCATTTTAAATATTCATGGACCTAACTGTAAATGAAGAGAGCTGACAGATCTCCTCTAAGATGTGGATCTCCTGCTGCGGGGCTCCTATGAGCTTTCCCTTTGCTCAAATGGACACGCGTTGCAGAATTCCATGTCAGTCCTGTTCTCACTCCTGCAGTTCCTCCTGCCCTTCACAGCTCTCTGCAGCCATGCCAGGGACATGTGATCTACTGATCACTCTGAAGTCCTACCAAGAACACAATGTTCCGTGTCGCTTCCTCCCTACCGCTGATCCCAACCCCCTCCTGTAAATTCTAGAACATTGAAAATCCCTCCCTACCAGCTTCTGAAGAATCCTACTCCTCTACCATCCCTGTGCACATAAAGATATACACACTCGATTTTCAAATACACTGGAATAAACATCGTAGCATTGAAATGCAACCTAAAGGTACATATTCAACCTCTCTTTTCGCCACTTTCTTCACTGACAAATTTGATCACACTACCAGAATATAGGGACTAATTAATATCAACCGTGGGTACTATGTATATTTTGACCGCCAGAATGAGTGTCCAGCTAAACATTCCCAAGCTATATCGTTACCCTTAGAAACAGAATATATTTTAAAAGATTTATTTATTTATTATGTATACAACATTCCTTCCATGTATGCGTGCATGCCACAAGAGGGCACCAGATCTCATTATAGATGGGTGTGAGCCACCACGTGGTTGCTGGGAATTGAACTCAGGACCTCTGGAAGAGCAGTCAGTGCTCTTAATCTCTGGAGCCATCTCTCCAGCCCCGAAACAGAATATTTTGATTAGAGAAGACATCATTCAAAGATCATGCTTTCTCCTTTAACTCGAATTAAAATGCAGCAAGTATTTCTCATGGCACTACAAATAGGACTAGCTATTGCAGACAATCTGATGTTGTATTGGAAATAAGACAATGCCAACGGTCTGCCTCAGAGCACATAATCCTCTGCTAGAGCTCAATCCTGGCTTACCTAACAGGAGGCCCACACTGTTGAAAATTCTATTTCATTTCTAGAAGGATCTGTTCTTTCCAGCCATTCTCCTCGTGGCCCTCAATTGTGACTGTTGAAGCAACTTTCCTATATAGCCTCAGCAGCTGAGTCTGCATAGGTCTTGTCTCATCACATCAGAAGCCTGTGTCTTTGGACAGCCAGCAGGTGAAAGGCCAGTTAGCAGACTCTAACATAAAGCAACAGAGGATATAATGGTTTATAGGCACGCAGCAACCACCTCTAAAGCTACACACAATGCTAAAATAAATGATGTAAGCCAGGCTTCTCAACCTGTGGGCTGCAAGCCCTTTGTAAGTCGGATGACCCTTTCACAGGGGTCACATAGCAGATATCCTACATATCAGATATTTACATTATGATTTATAACATTGGCAAAATGACAGTTATGAGGCAGCAATGAAATAATTTTATAGTTGAGTGTCACCATATGACATGACATGAGGAACTGCATTAGAGAGAGGAAGCATCAGGAACGTTGAGAACCACTGTTCTAAGCTTTTTTTAAAGAGATCTTGGCATTTGGGTCAAATCTGGGGTCTTACACATATGCAGTACACAGTCTAACACCGATGTGCACCCCAGCTCTTAGATTTGAATCATGACTGGATCTGAGAGGGAAGCCAGGAAGAGGAAATCAGACAGACTTTATAAAAGTAAAAGTGTAGAGTTGATAATTAAGTAGAGCCTTTGAACGGTTAGAATAAAATAAGTAGTTAGCAAGTTTATGTTTTTCTTTAAACTGTGTTTAACGGATTGATGGGCAGTGAGATCTCAGATTACTTAATGGAAGATAATTTAAAGTTAAAGAACATAAGGGATACTTCTAGTTATTATAAAAATAGAGAAAACTTTCCCTTTGGATACTGGCAGGTAGCACACATCTTCAGAAATTTGCCCTTTGGATATTGGCAGGTATCACACATCTTCAAACCTCTCTAATTAACACTGTGTCTTAAGATCCAGACTCTGGGAAACCCCAGATTTTGACCCTTTCAGTGACTTCTGACAGCCAAGCTTCTACACCTTTTAATTGCTTAACCTTGATTCTGTTGCAGGCATGCATAAATGTTTATGGTGCAGGACAATTGTCTATATTCTGTCAATTATGTTTTCAATAAATGCTGATTGGCCAGTAACCAGGCAGGAAGTATAGGTGGAACAACCAGACAGGAAGTAGAGGCAGGTCAATGAGAACAGGAGAATTCTGGGAAGAGGGAAGCTCCCTCTGCAGTCCTGTCCACATACAGAAGAAGCAAGATGTGACTACGCCGCTGAAAAAGGTACTGAGCCATGTGGCTAACACAGATAAGAATAATTGGCTAATATACATTGTAAGAGTTAATGAGAAGCCTGAGCTAATGGGCCAATCAGTTTATGATTAATGTAGACCTCTGTGTGATTTCTTTGGGACTTAACAACTGCAGGACCTGGGCAGGATAGAAACCTCAGACAAGTTTAGACATGTATATGCGTATAGGCATGCTTACACCTGTATATACACGCCAGCATTCATGCGTGCATGCATATGTGTTTCAGCATGCACACATAGGTATGCAGCATGCATACATGCTTATAGGGGTCACTAAAACTAAAATGTAATGATATTTCTATGCAATCCCTTCCATATTATAATTTGCAACTTTCCTGGTCCAGCCAGGTTGATGGACATCCTTCCAAGCCCATATCAGAGAGGAAAGACAATGTTTACTGCACATCAGAAGCAGAGAGTATCACTGAACCTGGAAGTGATAAAAGATAACTCTGCAGAAAAGAGCTATAAACCGGTCTCATCTGGAGAATTAGGCTGAAGTTGTAAAGTTCTCCAGAATCCAGCATTTTCCCGAGGAATCAGAAAGACTCTCTTCCCATATCAGGGATCATGACTATCCAAACCTTTCCAACTGTGACAACAAAGTAACTCAGGCTATGTGAACTCAACTCATGGCCCATTTTGTAAGGTCATTTTATTCCAGCACTCTGAGCTCATTATTTGTTGAGGTTTTAATCAGTCTTCACCAGAAAACCCTAAAGCACGGTGTGCAACAAGTCACTTCCATGTTTGCGTGTAAAATGTTCCCCCTGTAAATGCCCCAGGCATTAGCAGATCCAGCAAATCTAAGCAGGAACAAATATACACAGACTAGACTCAACATGGAATCATTGCTGGGACTTTCAAGACATGGGAACTGCAAGCCTTAGACCTAGGATTCCCAGCCAAGAATTAAGTTATCATTTATTACATGGGAACTATTTGCGTGTGTGTTATTGAGAGAATTTGTTTTCTAATGTATAGGACTTCCTATACTGTTTTTAGAAGTGAATTACAGCGCCCCCACATGTAACATGCTTTTGATTTTCTGATAGTATACAATGCGTGAGCTTGTCTCAAACATCCTAATTATTGTGACTGCTGGCGTGCACTGCCATGCCCAACTTCCATATTACTGTGAAGTATGTCATTGTAATATAACTCCTTAGCATCCTTCACATAGATTATTTTCCACAGTTCATGACATGGGATAAACGACCCAGAAACTGTTGAACAAGTAGATGGTCAGAAGGACAAATGAGCAAACGTATTTTGATCTAAGTTTTTAGTTTTTGCTACGTTTCCATTTAGACACTGTGTGCTTTAAGCTAAAAACCATCAGAAAATATCTGGGGAACAGTATTACATAGCATCAAGTCACCTCTTTTTAGCTTTCAAGCAGTCACGGATGAGGTATATTTGGAGGAGATAACCCAGGTACCTGTGGGTCACTCATCATAACCACGCATTTAAAAGCGCTCTAATAATCTACTTAAATATAAATAAGCTGGGATGCACATACAATTTAATCAAGACGTAACATGAGCCATGACAGTCTAAAGGTAAAGCTCCTCTAATTGTATGTAAAGTCACATGTTCAGTGGCATGTTGCTTTCATTCTGAAGGGAGTATGAAGACAGCTTCTGTCTGATCCAACATGGTGTCTAGAGTCCCTCACCTCATAAACGAAGTGATGGGGAATGGTTCTAGCCTATCAGGCTAATAGCCACATCCCGCCATTAGCCATTAGCTAATTATTCCGTCCCCTCATTAGCCATTAGCTAATTATTCGGGGTTGGACCATCAGGTCCCAATTAGCTATAAAAGGTTGGGTTCACATGGGAAGCGTTCTCTCTGTGGATCATGGTGGATACACACGCGGGATCCAGGGTCTGGTATTGTATTCTCTACCCTTATTAAAATAGATATATTAAAGATAGCTGGCTTGGGCAATATTAATTGAAACACCCACATGTGGTGCCCAACCCGTTAGAAAGCAGTTACACTTGGTGTTTCCCGGCTGCGGTGAGGTCTCCTCTACCATATGCTCCGTGTTCAAAACCACAACCATGTAAGCACGGACTGAAACACTGAGCAAAAATAAAGATTCCCTCTGTTGAAGAGGACTGTCACGGGTACTTCGTCCTGGGGTAGAAAAGCTGAGTCTCAGGTCTACCTTCCACAGGTAAATGCAAACCAAAGCAAGCAAAAGGGGTACAGTGAAGAGCATGAGCTAACACTCATACCCAGGGTTCACAGCCAAGAAGCAGAAGCCAACTCCACCGTGCAGGAGTGTGCTGTCCATTTCATATCAGGTCTCCTATGAGGCTGCCCGTAATTAACCTCAGAAAAGCCTTTGCTAGTGGGACTGCCGTGAGCTTCCGCTTACGGAACGTTCTGTGGAAATTACAGGGCGCCATCACTCAGTTTTACTTTAGAGCATACTTTAAAATTTTTCTACTTTACTGTGAGACAAAGGAATCTTCTAGATTCTCTACATGACTTGCCTTGTAAGAAAACAGTAGAGTCTCGGATTCAGCAGCCAAAATAACTCTGAAAATAAAGCGTGTTAGATTTATAAAGTGCTCTTTTCCTTACCACACATATTTTCATCCATACGGTCAGAAGAATCCTTCTTAATAGCCATGGTCCCCAAAGAAACAAAGCCCACTGTGTCCAACTCTCTAGCTTACATTTGTCTGGAGTGCTCATGGTTCACAACTTTAATATAAAGACTAAATGCTAAATAAAGAAAAACACGGGGTATCCACCTTATCAAGCAAACAGCAACCTGCTTGGAGACCTTTTCCTGGCGTTCTTAACGCAGAGATTTTAAACTATACTAAGATTTGGATTGTTCTCACCCACTTCCAATCTCCCCGTTTCCCATCTAGATTCTCGGTTGCATTTCCTTTCGAAAGAGTGGCGTTTTCTAGATATTGTTTCATGGTTACAACCGCTTTACGAGTCACGTATGAGTAGGCATGGAAATGATCATATATAAACACAAATTCTATTTTATCATGTTTTATCAGTGACTGTGATTGTTAATCTCGATGGTTCTTGTACTGGGATTTGGAATCACCATGGAACTAAACGTCCGGGTGTATTACTGAGGATGTTTCTAAGTCAGGGTAACTGAGAAGAAAGGCCATCCTAAGCTTAGGAGGCACTAGGTCTTATAGTGGGTCCTGGACTGAATAAAAATGAGACCGTGAGGCAGGTCACAGTATCCATGCCTCTTCAGTTCCTGGCTGTTGATGCAGTATGGCCCGCTGTAACACACTCATCCTGATGACTGGCCCCTGGAAGTGTGAGCCAAATAGACCCTTCTTTCTTTAAGTTGCTCTTTCGGGTGTTTTGTTTCAACAACAAGGAAAGAAATGATACAATTACATGGTTGGCCTCCAATATACAAGATTAAAAAAAATGATACTCTATTTAGCCAGTGAACACATCGTCACCCCTGTGTCCCGTTCATCAGGAGATGAAGTCAAGAACAGGACTCAGTACCGCACAGGCCAAGAACTTCAGTGAGAAATAGGCGCTGCTTCTGGTGCGGTAACAATAGGAGCTCAAAAGTAACAAGAGGAGGAGAGAGTGCAGGGTTTGGGTTGAGTCAAACACAAGGAATAACTGGCTCCAAAGAAGGCCTGACCGTCGTGTCAGCTGCTGGAGCTTTCCAAGCCAAGAGGACGAATAGAAGAGGGCAGGGCTATGGAGTCCCACGGAAATTTCAGAGAATGAGAAGCTAGCTGAGGAAACACTAGTTACACCCCCAGTGAGCGACTTTACAGAACTCACAGGGATTCTTGATTGAGATCAAGTGAGTTTTCTAGTAAAATCCCGATGGCATCTTTTCAGATGTAAAAAGCTGTCGGTTAGCATCAGCTAAAGGAATTTAGGACAACTGTGAGTCTGAATTCCAGTCAGTGTCCCTAGTCCCCCGGAAAATGTATCCATGGTCAGCTGCTAGGTCCATCTCCGAATTTTAAAATTGAAGTAAAATTGGGGTAAAATTGAAGGATAATTGTGAAAACTTTTTTAAACAACCCGGATGAAAAGCACTGAAATGTTTCCTTCTGTTCTACGTCAGTCTCCACCAAGTCAGAAAAGAACTTTTTAGTAACGTGGTACAGAGTCCACAGGACAGGGAAATCATTAACCCTGGGGATCAATAAGCCCAGGGCTGGTTTCTGGACTTCCAGTAATTGGAGGCGGGAGCTCGCGCCCCCTGCAGGCGACTTTCTAAGCGACAGGCTTGTGGGAAAGGAGGAAAGGAAAGGGATTCCAAAGCAGAGGGTGCATCTTCCCTTTAGCTTTGTTTCAGACACATATTTTGGTGCTTTGGGGCGCATCACATAAATCCCTGTCCCGGGGAATGAAGGCTTTAGGAAGCAGCGAGCGCTGCTGGGGGAAGGTGCGCCCGGAGCGCGGGTCCCTCCCGAGGAGCCCTGGAGCAGGGGACAGGTAGAGGAGGGAGCTTGGTACCCGCAAGGCGGCCGCCTCCCGCTGGTGGCTCCGCGGCCAGGTCCGGGCGACCCCGCGGCCCAGACAGCAGCAGCACAGCAGCAAGAGGCTCGCCCACCGTGGCTTCATCCCGGCGCCCCAGGTCTTCCGAGCACAGCCCGCTTTCTCTTTCGGTTCCTCGGCTCCGCCCACTGCCCGAGTCGGGCGCAGGCCCAGAAGTAGGAAGCTGCTGAGTCCTCGCTGTTGTTGTTGTTGTTGTTGTTGGGTGCTTGTCGGCATCGTCAAGGGCCTTGTGTTGTTAGTGAGCTTGGGGGTTAGCTGCTTATGGAGTTGGAAAGAGACCAAGGCATGATTATACAGCAGCGTGAAGAAACGAACTGCTGTGTTTCCTGTCACGTGGGATTAAGCCCACTATTTTTCTTCCAGTCATTTCAAATTGAGTATGCGTTCGTAGAATGTGTGTAAATTGAATTCAGCAGGTTTTATGTAGGTAGACGGGAAACGTGTGCGAATTTCCCCTGCGCTTTCCTTCTATGGATGCCCATACATGACAAAATGGTATGCACAGAAGTTTCTTTGTCTCGAATAGTGTGGCCGTTTCTGCCCTTGAAGAAGACTGCACCGGCTTCTAAAGTTTGTGATGAAATTTCACTAAAGCAGTTCCTCTAAACACATCATTGTATGCCGGGCACGTTCTGTGCGCTGCTCTAATTATTTCCCTGTTGAGGCAGTATTAATTTTCTTTCTGTTTTATTAGGGGCGTTTTCTTCTTGTGTAGCTTATTTCATAACCCATTCCCTCCACTTTCTTCCACCTACTTTAATTAATTGTTGCCATTTCCAATTTTTTTTTTTTTTTGCCGCAGTCCTGGGGAACAGAATGCTAGAAGAACGAAGGGAGCCTGTTCCATTCAGTCACTATCGCAGTCCCGTCACACACATCTCAGCTGAAGGGGTTTCTGGTGGAATGGGGCAGGGCTCTCCTTTAAGGAGACTGGGTGACTTAAAGATCTGGTCCTATATCACATATCCTGGTGACCCTGGGGAGAAGACAGCTGCTTCTCAGAAAGGCATGTGCACAGACACAGGAAATCAAACTCTGATTCTGGAGTGAGTCCTTACTGTCATTTTCTATTTTCTCCCCTCTCGGTTTACAGACTTCTTTTTTGCTCTTCTTTCTCTTGGCCAAAAGCAGATCCTTTGTGGACGACGATGTCCAGGTTCCCAGAAGTGGGAAGGACCTGTATCTGCCCCTTTGCATATCTGAAATACTCTGTGGCTCATTTTCTCCCCCGTCTTGTTTTTGATCAAATGTCCCCTCATCCCCAGGCTTCCCCTGATTGTCCTGCTTAAAACAGAACGCCCTCCCCAGCCTCCACCCTACTTCTCTGATGCCGTTCCATTGCCTTTTAGGATCTGCATCGTTTGGTCCGTAGATGGCGCTGTTCTGTAATGTTCATGATGGGAAAGATTTCATTTCTTTAGTCTCTTAGACACCAATGACATTTAGTGGGTGTTTGATCAGTAAATATTTGTTGATAGGAACGTAACTTTAGTTCAAATCACTTTTCTTTAGATCACAGCGATTATCCTTAGGTTGACCACCTGGACATAAAAGTCCTAACTCAAAGAATTGTTAAAAAGCATGGATTACCATCAGAAAAGTTACTTTAGTTTAATAATAGCAAAAGAGAATGCGTTGAGGTGAGTAAACCAGTAGGCAGGTCCCTTGTGAAAGGATTATTGAGGTTAGTATAAGCAGGAATCCGTGGGCTTGTTATCTCCATGACGTCGGCACCACCAAACTTCCATGGACTGTGTGAAAACCCTCCCGTTGCTCCTTTCACGTCCAGATCATACTTTTCATCACCAGTTTCTTATCAGAGGACATAGTTTTAATGATTCTGGGGCACACTATCTCTCTGTCTCCACGGCTCTCGGGAGAAGCAGACAGCCTTCTCCCGTTTCCCCCTCTCCCCCCTTCTCTCTTCTCTCTCCCTTCTTCCCTCTCTCTCTCCCTTCTCTTCTGTCTTTCCTTCTTTCCTTCTCTCTCCTTTTCTGCTTCTTTCCCTCTATAATCCATCTAATAAATGCTTAACTTTAATATCCGTATGGTTTCATGATCCTGCCTCCCTGCTGCCGCTGCGGCAGCCACCATTGCAGATCTGACCATGCAGTCTCGACCCTGGGGACCCATTACCGGGGGGGAGGGGTACATATTAATCATAACAATAGTTACTCCATGTACCTAATAAAAACTAAAGACATAAATCAGCTGTGGGTTCTACAGATGTGAGAGGCCATGACACCGATTGTGAAGGACCAAAAACTTATTTAAAGTATTATTTAAAGTATTATTATGGTATTGGGCCCCAGGGGACCAGGTTCATGGAGCGTGGCAGCACTAAAGTGGGTGCAGGAAGTGACCATCACTTGAGTTAAAATTCATAATACTTTATAAGCAAAGAGGCCTCCATTTTCTCCTTGCTATTCTCCTTCTGCAGCCATCCCTGTGACTCAGAGAAGACAGCATTCTTAGGCAACTGCTCCCTAACCAAGGCTGTAAGCAGAAATGTTCAGAAAAGCAGACAGAATCTTCTCTGAGATGGATAACCCGGCTGTACCAGCCAGTTTCCTATTACTGTAACAAAATACATGACATAACCAATATATAAAGAAAAATGACTTATTTTTGGCTCTTATTTATGAAGGTTTCAGTCTAAGATCAGTGAGTCAGCTTCATTTTTTTTGAACATTTGTCATTAATAAAAGATGAAGGCAGACTGGGTAACAAGCAAATGCCTGAGCCTGGAGGCAGAGAGCAGCTTCAAGGGCAGGTTCATGATGACCTAAAGAACCTTCACTAGGGTGTGCTTGTCTCCCAACAGCTTCACAAGGAGCCCAAGCCTCTAACAAGGGGCCCCTCAGGCGACCTCTGCTTTCAGACCACAGGAGCAGCTCTGGTTCCGCCTTGTGTAGAGGGACTGGAAAAGCATACTGAAGGCCTGTCCTTGCTATTCACAGCATGGCCTGTTTGACCATCTGATAAGGGATTTCCCTCTGTATGCTGTGATTATCATTGATGAATAAAGGAACTGCTTTGGACCTATAGCAAGGCAGAACTTAGATAGGCGGGAAAATTAAGCTGACTGCTGGGAGAAAGGAGGCAGGGTCAGAGAAGCCATGCAGCCCCGCCAGAGCCAGACACTGGAACTTTAGACAGTAAAGCCATAGCCACATGGTAATACACAGATTAATAGAGATGGGTTAAATTAATATGTAAGAGTTAGCCAAGAAGAAGCCAGAGCTAATGGGCCAAGCAATAATTTAATTAATACAGTTTCTGTGTGATTATTTTGGGACTAAGCTGCTAGGAACGAACAAGCGGGCTCCTTGCAGCAACCATCGTTCCAGTATCAGGTTCATGCAAGAGCCTGAGGGTAGAAACACATTCAGTGTTGTCCACAGACCTAATGGAAATAAATGCACGGATAGGGGGTTTAAAAAGAAAACAAAAGGTGTTCCACGTGACCGTCTCGCCAGCAAGAATGACGCAGCACAAGGATCCTTCTGCAGTATGCTTTAATGCTTCTTGAGAGGGAGAGCATAAGCTTCCAGAGCGGAGACCCAGAGGCGGGGAAACCCTTCCCTTAAATAGAGGCTTCTCCTCGCCTAGGACATGTCAGCCCCTGGTTGGCTGCAACCCATCGCACGAGATGACGCCACGGGATAGGCGGGATGGGACGAGGTGGAAAAACCCTTCGCATATGAGCAATGCACTTGTTTATTACTCGGGAACACAGGATATGGGCGCCATCTTGTAATGGCGAATAGCGGGCGCGGCTCCCCACAAAAAGGGTAGTGACATTAAGATAACTAGTAAGCAGAGATCATGTAAGAATGAAATTATAATTATTTGTATTATAGGAAATACACAATTATTTCAGGTGCTTTGAGAAGGGTTTCACCTGGGTGAAGCGGTGCCAAATATCTACTGATTTTTTTAGTATAAGCATACACAAAGAGGGCAGTGGCATGAACAACTAATATTTGATGGTTTGTGTGTGGGGATCAGTTTTCTTTAAGAATCCAGACACTGGTAGATGACCCAGGATGCAGGAGATGCTCCCATACCTGTGAGTTTATGGACTGTGCACATTGACCTCCTTGGGTTTACAGTTTTAGAATCAACCAGAAGAGAAAGGACATGAAGTTAGGATAGGGTGGCAGCAGTCTTCAAGGAGTGGCAGGTGAATATGACAAAAATACATTATATATGGCATTATCAAAATTAATAATAATATCGAAATATAAAATAAATAGCATTGTATAGGTGGAGGTAATTCTGTCAAATTTGCAATATAGCACTTGGAAGTTCCTTCAACCTTGTATCAGTTCTCTATACAGCATATAAAATAATCTCCAAACACAGGAACTCCTAATGCTCTGCCTTGTACACTCATTTCTGTGGATTGATATCAGACAGAGACAGGGCTGTGATGGCTAGGGGTCACTGCTGGGGATTCAGGCACTGATGGAATGTGGTTGCAGTCATCTGAAGTTCATGTGGTTTGGATCCAATCTGTAGACAAGTCTTCTCAGTTTTCCTAAGGTTTGGGCAGAGTCCTCAAGACTCTAACAAGCCGACTTCTCCTCTCCCAAGACTGTGTGGACATGACAACTGTTTTCCTCCAGAGTAAATGAGTGCAAGGGCAGAGGGCGGGCAGGGAGTGAGACTGTGACATCAGCAGGGGCATTGGTTCCTTCTCAGAAGGAACTTCCAAGTGCTGTATTGGTTCTCTTGTCCATCACAGACACAGAGCCTGAAACAATAACGCAGTAGGGAGAACGCAGACGTGTGATGAAGAGTGCCACCATCTTGCCTATATTTTATGACAGTCTTGAGTGATACTTTAGGCTGTGCGTGCGTGC
>JAQHUG010000085.1:5416157-5446267 GCA_028555095.1 Dicrostonyx torquatus
ATATGTGAAATACCTAGCTCTGGCTGAAGAAATAACAATAAAGATTTGATGAGACTGAACATACGGAGCAGGGGCCAGAGCCAAAGAAGAAAATAAAATGCTGTTTGGCAAATCATTAGCAAAACACTAAGGGAAATGAAAGTGAAGACTGTGCGCGGTATATACCCAACCTGGCGAGGCATCTGCCACAACACTGGATGATTGACAGGCCAGCGATGCAGCTCTTCCAGGTCTGAGCACGTGATGTTCAGACCTCGTGTTTGGGCCAGTCAGATGATGCATTCTGGTGCTGATGAAACAGGAAGTAGCAAGGATGGAGTCCGTGTCCCAAGCTGAAGCCTCAACTGGCGTATGAAATGAATTCAGGTTGTGTTCTTGGGGCCTGTCATGAGAGAGGCAGGTCTTAAGGAGCTTCCTCCAGCCTGGACACTGAGACGAATTCCTGAAGCGGCTCAGCGGAGCGCAGAAAAGTCTGGCAAGTGCAGAGTCCGTCAGCTCATGCGCAGACCACTCGCCATCTTAGGCATGCGCAGAACACTCGCCAACTTAAGCATGTACAAATGGTTGTTTCTGTTCCATTAAAGGTTAGCAGGAGTGTTTGTGAGCTAGCGTTTCTGCACGCAGAAGCCCAGTCAGCTAACATAGTGCTAAAGCACTGTTAAACACACAGCGAATTCATTAAGGAGAAAAAAAAATTAATAGGAAAATACTTACCATAATTGAAGATAATATCAGATATATTTAAAATATATATATTTAAAATAATATTACCAGCCTGGAGTACAGTACAGCCTGGAGCCTTTACCTAGCATATTCAGAGCCCCGAGTTTGATTTCCATCAGGAAGAGGAGAAGATTTGCCCATGTCAATATCTCGGAACAACTAGTTGGGCAGGAGCCACTCTGGCCCTTGCGGTGCTGTACCATTTCCTGATGCCAGAAAGCACTTCTGGTGCAAGACTCTGAAGGGACTCACGTGCCTGCCCAGTGGCTCTTCCCTGTGAGCTTATGGATGACCTCCAGCCAGCTGTGTGTCATTTTTACAGTTGCATGTGCAATTGCTAGCTCTTCTAATGTGGGAAGCCTGCCACGATTCCCCTACACTGTAATAGAATCATCTTGTATGACTTTGCATTCAGTTCTTTCCTTATACAGAGTCCATTCTAAACAAGGGGCCGATTGTGGCAACGGCCTCATCTCTCAAGCATGCATACTGCAGATCAAAGCTCTGTCAGCCAATTTGTCTGTTTTTCAAAGGCTACCACCTCGGTTTTTAGCACTAGGAAGGGAACGCTGCTCTCTTTAAAGTTACTAGCTGGCACCTTCTTGCAACATTTGGGAGGGGGGAGTATTCAGTGATTGTTGCTAATTGCCTCTGCTCTCCACTTCACATTGCTGCTACAGACCTGGAAAAAGAGTCTTTGTTCCTATGAATCCCGTCTTTGTTTCCAGACACTAACCATTCTTTCGGAAGGAAGGAACACTGATGTCTAAAGCAAGAAGCAAATACCCATTACACATAGAAGGACAGTTCTAGTTGGTATATGCATCATGAAACACACACCACACACATGCACACACACACACATACACACACACCCATACACCCCCCCACACACACAGAGAGAGAGAGAGAGAGAGAGAACTGAGTTAAAGGCCGTATTATTTTTCTCTTTCAAATATTCAGAAAATCCAATTTCTGAGACTGTTTCATGAGATTAGCCTAAAATAGGCCTGATCATTATCACATTAGTTCTTATTTTTATCACATCGCTTAACCAGCACAAAGAAAGATTTCAGTAATTTTAAGAATAAACAAGTTAAATAAACATAAGCGTATTTCAGAGATAATTTGGGATTTAAGTACCCTTAAAGCCAAACCTTTGATTACTGACTTTGAGACTATGAGTTAAATCATGTCGTACTCAGTATCACCAAGCTGTCGATCAATAGTGGTAGACGCTCAAAGGATAGCTTATATGAGGGATAAGATATATAATTGCTCAGTAGAATCACCTTCATCTCCACTGTGATGTCTTCTACACATTCAAGATAATTGTATATTCAAATACCAGGTTAGAGACCCCATGACTACAAGGCCTAAGTGAAGTTAGTATGTCTATAACGAAGAAAGAGTGTAGACCTAGAGGATGTTTATTTTCGCAGGCACCGGAGCTGTTGCTACCTGACATTTCTATTCTTTGCTCATCAAAATCCCACAGCATGTGCAACAAAATAGTAAAGAGTTGACAGATTTATAGATTGGGATTTTTTTCTACTTCCTGTCTTTAATGGGGGCAGTGCAATCATACTATAGCAGAATTTTGTTTCTATCAAGTTGAAACAATAAGTAATACTAATAAATTATCCATCAAAAATTTCCCTATAAACAGCAATGGCTGCTTTCTTCTGTTGGTGACATTTTAGGTGATAAACTCTGGGATATCTCATGGAACAAGGCAGGGGTTCCGATTCTTAGTTCTCTGATGACGGAACATTTGGAAAGGAACAGACAGGTATGGAGAAAGTGTATTAAAATCCTTCACAGAGACAGGGAGGTCTTATCTTCAAGAGGACTAAAGGAGTGACTGGACCATAATCTTCTCCCTATTTTTGCATCTTTCCAGATTCCCGTGCTTTCCAGATATTCGGCTGGAGGGCCTATGTGTCTGTCCTGGCGCTTTTGAAGGTGGAGGTGGGGCAAGTGGCCTCGAAGTCTCCTGAGGTTAGCAGAGCTGACGGGGACTAGCTCTCAACATGCCAGGGAAGGACTTAGTCATCAGGCAGAGCTAGCTGATCTCAGGCAGCCTAAGCATTCCTGGGTGTGTACCAGCCAACAGCAGATTCAGCCAAGAGACAGAACTAAGAACGATATGACCCAAGAATTATCAGGCGGGTCTGTGCAGAGCTAAGGTGAACTGGACCTCAGACAGGCTGAATGAACTTGAGACACTTTAGGTGAACCTCCCTCAGGTTTCCCAAGTGACCTTGAGTTCACACAATGGGCACTGTTCAGCCAGAAAGACCGGCTGACAGAAGAATACATCCCACTCTCCTCAATCCCTCTGTGTGAGCTGGTGGAGAAAGCAAGCTCCGTTCCTAGGGTTCAGTAGGCGGGGCTTACACCACGGAACGTAAAACAGCATTCAGACAAATGTCTGTGCAACTCCATTGCTGAATAGGCTTTGTGTTTTCCTTCTTCATACTACGTGTCTGTTGTAATCAAACATGGGTGAGGGTTTTCCCTTTTCCTCCATGTGTAGTGGGTGTCTGTATCCGTGTGTGAGAACTAACAATAACATCTCACGCCACATGCTAAAAAGGACCATGAATCACCATGGCCAGACATCCTCAGAACCAGACCCATGAAAATAATAGCCCTGGGGACTGTCTGGGGAAGGGTGGGAGGGGAGGCGGAAGGAATTCTCAGCCTCCAGGGAAGGCAGTGTGAGTGTGAGCTGAGTCATCAGCCCTCACAGAGACTGAAGCGCTAAGGCCTTCCTTTCACTGACAGCAGCCTGGATAAATACAGAGTGCATAAAAATGGAGAGAGGTAGTCTATAGACACTGAGTGACAAGGGAAGCCTGGCGTTCGCTGTCACATTTGAGTTCCCATTCCCCAACACTGCCACCTGTCTGCCTCCTGGTTTCTATCCAAGGCAGAGGCAGGCCAGAGAAGACAAGGAGCTGGCAACCGTCCTGACCACGTGGACATAAGGAGATTGAATACCTTTCCCTAGCACAGTGGAAGCCTCCAAAGGGAGCTTTCCTCTAGCAGAGGACCCCGGGGGAAGGTCTCAGGTGGGCTCGCATTGGCTAGAGTGGCGGGAGACTAGATGGGTCAGATGGAGCCACACATTGGTATCATTGCAGAGAACTGAGAGGAGAATCTGTGCCCGGCATCAGTACCAATGTCGCTTCTCAGCAAGCCTACCTCAGATGGAGGAGCAGCGACTCCCACGGGTGGAGTTCACCAGTGAGTTCCTGTTGCACAAGGACATCTGTTCCCGTTCCCTGCCTGGCTGTTGGTCCCTGTCAGGTAAGGGCATGAGATTTAGGAGTATGGACGGTGGACGGGGCATGACTGAGGGGCCCGGGCCTTTCGTTAGATCATTTCAGGAGTGCGTTGAGCACTGGCAAGAGGGACAGACAGAATCAGATATGAGACTGCAATTTTAACTTGCAAACCGGGTCAAATTTTAATAACAATAAATATTCATAGATTATGGAAGCTTTCAAGATGACATCTCGCGGTTGGAAAAGAGCAGACGAATGAATGTGTCTGAAAATACTGACCAGAAAAAAAAATATAAAGTCATTTTAATTTTGTAGCAGCAATAAATGACTTATAATGACCAGTAAGAAGCCTGGTCAAGGAAATACAGGCATATTTGTAAGGAAAGCCTAAAGAAAACCTGCATTTACTAATAGGTACATCTTACTATGAAATTCATCTGGCCTTTAGATAGCATCACAGTTAACTCTTTTCATGAATAGGGCATTCTTCTCCCCGTTTACACAGCACGCTGAAGCCAAAGGATGGTAATAACTTTGCCAGAGATGAACAACTGATGAGTGATGGATGTGGGAAAAATTCGAGTAAATACCATGTCCATGCCAGTTCCTGTCCTACTGGGACTGCCCTGCCACCAACTGAGGCGGCCAGTCAGACACGCCTCACCCCGAGTGTCTGCTTTGTTTATTGCGGTCCAGCGGATATAAAATCATCCATTCGGTATGGCGCTTCTCAAATAGATATGTCAGATGTCTGTGATGATCCTCTGTCAGTTCAAGGCCTGATTCCTCAGTTTAAAAACCAGAAAATGGTGCAGTCTTGGCCTCCCTGTGGGTTTTCTTTGTTTGGGTGACAGGCGTGGGTGCCATGGAGACCGTCTGCAGACAGATGTTAGCACACCATGACAAACATTGCCTGTTCTTGCCATGCCCATGATGGAGAGCTGTGTTAGCATTGTGTGGCACGCGGCCATCTGGCTCTCCTGAGGTCTTCTTTGGTGACACACATTCACCAGGTGACTCACTCCTCTCTGTGACCTTCTCTTTGGGTTTCCTAGAGCCTCGGTTCACTTCCACTCGGGAGAATAAGAGACAGGAGAAGGAAAAAGTAGCATGCAGGATCAGACAGAGAAAGTGACCTTCAATTTTTTTTTCAATCTTGTAGATACTGGCAGAACTCTGAAGCCAAGCATTGACTGGGGCCTTTATTAGGATTTTCTTATCATTAGTATTCCAGGACCCAATAACACAGATTCTATTTTCTGACACTTACATATATTCCCCTAGACTTTTAAACTGTGACATTTTGTGAGTTTTGATCCGTGCTCAGTATTTGGTTGAATCTTCCCTGTCTATTCATGATTGCCCTGGGACTGTTTTAATCTATTTATTTTATTATTAAGCACATTTATGCTTGATATATTTCGTATATTCTATATCTTAATATTTACCAGCAAGACACATGCTTTTTCTCATTGATGCTGCAGCTATTCCATAGATGAATATCCGAGGACTTTTTTGAGTCTTAATTCTTGTTTATTTTATTTATATACTTTCATACTTGTTCAGAACTCTTTCTTATTTCCTATATATATAAAATGATTCATGCATGCAATTCCAGCATAAAGGAGGCTGAGGCAGGAGGATTGCCAATCCCATAAGATGTGGATAGCCTGGGATACAAATTGGGTTTTAGGGTAGCTTAGGATACAGACTGAGACCTTTCTAAAAACCACAAGCAAACAAACAGAAAACGTAAAATAACCTGGTCTTGTTTCCCCATACTAAACAGTTGGTTGGATAGCACAGGTCTAGCGAAAGTCTTATTCACACATTGGAAGGTATCTCTTTGTTGAGGAGGAAAAAGTGATGGAACAGAAGGAAGGGTCTGCTGTCGCTAATAATGTCACAGAAGTGGAGGGGTTTGGTTCATGCACATTTTTTCCCTGAGACTCATGATAAGGGGCAAACATAAAGAGAATATCTAACTCTGCCTGAAAATTTAAAACACAGCTTTTCAAAGCTCATTTTTTAGCACACCATAGGTGTTTTAGGTGAACTCGCGTTTGACTAACTGGAGACCACGTCCATGAGTGGCTTACTGAGTAAAAAGGATAACTGGATAACTCAGTGTATCCAATTCTGTTGGTGGTTGGAGGTGACGCTCTTGCAGCCAACATCCATTCCTTTATTGTTTTCCATATTCTCTTCATAAAAGCTAAAACAATCAAATAACAACATAGACCATGCTTTATTGGCAAAGGCGGTGATGTCCTGATGAACTTATTTTTGTTTTTTATTTTTTATTTTTTTGGTTTTTCGAGACAGGGTTTCTCTGTAGCTTTGGAGCCTGTCCTGGAATTAGCTCTTGTAGACCAGGCTGGCCTCGAACTCACAGAGATGCACCTGCCTCTGCCTCCCAAGTGCTGGGACCTGATGAACTTATTAGGGGCCATCCAAAGAGGTAGCTCAAAATATTTAGCTGTCAGGCACTATGGAAATGGCCAAATCTAACAAAGGAAAGGTAAATCATTCCTGCCAGTGAATCTTATATATGGCGATAACATGTATAAAAGCTGATTTGAAGAAACTTTTTCAAGTATATATTTACATTTTACCATGGGTGGCCAGTACTCTGCTGTGTATTCAAATAAAAAGTAAGAAGATTATGCTCCCACTTGAGCAATGACTGATACTGCCATTGGGATTAGGGAGCATTTCCTGAAGAAAAGAGATGGCAGAGGCCTAGAGACAATGGCTGTCGTTGGTTTGTTCCTCTGAGAGCATGGGTTGGTCACGGCAGAGAGCAGGCTATGGGAAAGCTGTGTGAGCACACGTGTTCCACCTTCGCATCACCTGTTAAGTGGCCCTGTGAGCACCAGTCTAAAACCGTATGTTTGCTCTACAGGGGCCGAAGGAGAGATGCAGTTCCCTGGATTCACTTTCTAAAATGACGGTGTCTATCGGTGTTTTTACTATTCCTCTGAGCCTTCCCATATCCATCGTACTGAATGGTAAAATCTCTGTGAACTGTACTTCTCTCTTCAGCTGAATGAGGACATCTGAAACTCCATCTCCCATTTTCCTTCATTGACGCTAACTCAGTTTGACAGCCCGTACCCAGGAGAACTATATATCACCGTGTGGATGAGTGTTGGCCAGCCATTTAAATGCTCTCCCAGCCCTGAATGTATAAGACAATTTCTGACCTCTATTTTGTTTGCGGCCCACTATGCTAGGTACACTCACAGATAGATTGACTGCCTTTGTCCTATGTGAAATCCACTTTTGTTTATTGGATAAACAATTTAATTTTTTAAATCTGTTACATTGAAAAGTACTTCAAGAGCCCCCTTAATAATTAAATCTTCTTTTTACTGTAATATTCATTCATTTGTAAATTCATAGCATGCCAGATGTCCACTATGACCACCAAAGTCAGATATTTATGGACAAACATAAATTATGCACATAAACAGAGGCACAATCTCAGTTGTGTAATAAAATGTGCAGTTAAGTCTTGCCTTACGTCAGTCTCAGTGGATGATACGATTTTTCTACAATTTTTATTGATGCTTTTTATTAAAACTGTTCCAAGATTAAATCCATCACCATAAACTTATAAAATACTATTTATATACTGTAACTTTGATTATGTTTGGGTTGCATCATTCGAAGTGCTGAAGGAAGTACCATTGGACATTTGCTATCTGGTGTTCTTCCTTCCCACTTCAAATGAAGCTCTGTACCTTGACAAAAGCCATCTTTGCTCTCCCCATGCCTTAGCACCTGGCTTTGGGAGAAGACTGCATGGTCTGATTTACTGAAGCAGTGAATTTTTTTTTTAAAGTAGCTTGTGGTTTGATTATTCCTAAGAAAAGCCATTAAATTTATTTTAAAGATATGACTTTGTGACCTAATATATAAGGGGCTTTGAAAGTGGGTTGTTCCCAGTATTGATGGACTTTGTTCCTGGCCTCACAAATCCAGGTGCACGATTCAATAAGTGTCGTTCTCTGGAGATGAAAGAAACGGTGTGGGAGAGCACGGGAGAGAAGTCTCTCACAGGACTCTTCCAGTCTAAGAGAATATGACCCATCTCCAGATAGCTAAGACTCATATCACAAATGCGGTGGAGGTAGGAAGTGGGCAGGACGCCACCAGCATTCCAATGGCTTTGGCTTTTTCTCTCAGAATCAAATTCAAACTTGTTCTTTTACCAACCACATCAGTGATTTTCCTGTTTGGCCAAATGTCAGGATCTAATGCCTGCCTTTCAAAGTCTGATATGCAAGCTTCACCCCCAGGGGCTCTTGGGCTGATTCATCCGAAGGTGGATCCCTGTGCAGCTACAGAGCTTCATGGTGAGCTCCATCTCCTTCTCCTGTGTTCATTCAACTTCTCCCATTATTCCCAGCTCTTGCTCCAGTGACTATAGTCTTCCCAAAGAGATGTAACTTGGTAGAATCCATTCTTGGGCACTTTTTTCAGATGGATCCAGTGGTTGGTATTGAAAGAGCATTTTCAGAGTTGCAGACATTGGATAACACATGTCTTGTGACCAATGATAACTTAGTTAATGCTCTCTGAAAGCCTTTGGGTGGCCCTCATTTTGTAGAAGGGACCCAAAGCATAAAATAGGAATGAAGTATACACACATATGGCAAATCTGAGATGATGCATTTTGTCCTCAGTGCCATGAAGCCCAACGTTGCCAGCTGTCCCTTTGTCTTTTCCTTCACATCACTTATTCCAAACTCCCAAACTTGGTCCGACTGTTGTCTTGTCTCCTCTGAATTCGCTGTGTTTACTCTAAAGCTTGAATAGATGTGAAGATCTCTTTTACAGTCTAAATACGTCTGCTAAATTCTCACCATGTTTCCCGTACTATCATATACTGGAAAGTTTCAGCCAACATCCAGTAAAGAGAAAAACCAAATTCCTTGTGTGATAGTGTAAAGACGCAAAACAACCTTACACCAGTTTGATTAAAAAGGGGTATTTTATTGGAGGGGATAAAACTTACAGATCAGTGTCCCAAACCACAGTCCTCTGGTCTCAAACAGGAAACAGAGTCTAGCAGTCAGAACGGAAGCCAGAAGCAAGCAGAGAGCTGCTGCCACTTTTACAAAATGAAATCATGCCCCAGTGGTCTGGTATCTCAGAAACCATTGGCTGTAGGTAGAGAGAGAGAGAGAGAGCTCCCGCAGCAACAGTGTGCTAAATATTTAATGGGATGATGAGATTGCTCAGGGCATTGCTCTTTTCTGATGCAGGTCTGCCATCAAGACTTCATTGTTCTAAATGTTGAAGGGCGAGCACAGAAGTTAAGGAATACCAGATTTTATGCATCTAGTATTTCATAAATCCATGTAGATGCCATGGGTTATTAAGCCATGTTTGTTTAATTTGTTTGGGGGTGGAGAGGATGGCAGAGTATTGACTGTTCTTGTTTCCCTTTTCTGAGCTGCTTCAGGGCAGTCTGGTGGCATATGGAGCACCACAGCAGTCCTGAACTATTGACCTAAGCATCCATAAGGTCTGAGTGTTAGAGATTTTTCATGGGAGGCGTAGTTGAAGCCCTTGAGGGCTGATGGCAAAGCTCTTGGTCTGTGAGATGAAAACAAGGCAGTGAGATCCTCTGTCCTTTGACACACAGGAAGACACATTATGTCCCTAGTGGCACAGGAAGGGAACTCTGATAACTGTATTTCTGTCTTGAGATACGGTCTTGAATGGTCTAAGGCATAAGAATACAGCTTCGGAGTTAATAGCCTGGTGTTGGTTTTCAGATCTGCACTTGGCACTTGCCAGAACCGTGAACCTGTGATCATTCTCAAATCTCTTGTTTCCATTATTTTCCAACTGGATAATAATAATACATATATTGAAAAATACTAGAAATTAGATGCTTTAGTATTTACCTCAAGGTCCCTCATCTGTAAGAATGAAATACCAAGCCATACTCTTAACAGCTGGTTTGAGGTTTACGGGTACTAAAACACATTTGAAGCACCTGGTTCACTGCTAGCAAGGATTAGCCAGAAACCAGCAGTGCGCTAGGTAGGCAGACCCACGACAGAATGGAGGCACCAGAACTTGATTGAACCTGGAGCCCCATCAGCTTCAAAAGTGTATTTTGCAAAGCTGGCTTCAATGATGTCACTAAAGTCACAACTTCCTGTGTTCTCTGGAAAAGCCCTGCATGGCTGAGTTTGTGAGGATGGAACTCATGTCCACTTTATCCAAGACCTTGGGTCAAGGGTCTCTTTCTGCAACAAGACTCTGATTAGAGACTGCCTAGCAAGAAGGGGGGGACACTGGGCACTCTGCTGTCATCAGGGTGCATATGACTATTTGGCTTAGATCCTTGGCATATATGTGTTCTCAAATATCATGGCCAAAGTAGCCGATAACAAGTATTGGATCTGATTCTGCTGGTGGGCGTGCCTCGATTGCCTGGATCCTTCTACGACTCCAAATATCTTCATTACGGGCTAAGGCAAGGATGAGAGCTTTGTGTTTTATTTTCTTCCAAATCTAGCTCCCATGGTTAAAATTCTAAAATCCAGAACACGCAGGCCTTAATTACCCGACAGGCCCCGAATCTCATCCGAGCAAAACCCGTTTGATCGATGGGTCCAGCTGTGAGTATTGTGCGGCTTGGGTTTTCTGACGGCCTGGAACCGTTGGCTACACAGCTGTCATCTGGAGCTTTATAACGCACTAGCACTAAAATGGCACAGCTATTTTACAGTCCTGTCAGTAGCAGTGAGAGATATGGCATTCTTCAGGAGACCCTCCCTATGCAATTTGTTACATATCTGAGGGATGGGATAATCAGCACTGATCAGTTTTACTTCTCTTAAATTACCATATTAGTGCAATTGAGCAGTTTTGAATGGGGTTATCCCAGGATAATATTTTCCCCCAAAGTGAAGGGCTATTGAAATGTTGAGATCTCATTTCGCTCCTGCCTACATGATGCTTCTTATGATGACTGAAGCTACAAAACGGGCTTCCAGCTCCGTTCATTTCCATAAAATTTGCAGCTTATTAAGAGACTCAGAAAGGAGAACAGGTTCAGAAATTTTTTTTTCATCAAGGCTGTCGGAATAAATGGGGAAGACAGAAGACATTCCACAAGCAGGATTAACCGACTTCCCTTTAAGTCACACAGCACAGAGACACCGAGGTAGCACCTGCCACAGAAAGTACTTGCCAGTTGATCCGCAGATGTCCTGAGGTAGAATCAAATAGTAATCTCCATAGCAACAACAGCAGAAAAGGAACTGGGAATGCACAGAGCCAGGAAATGGAAGACAATGTTTTCACGCATTGTGACTTGGAATGATGTTGATGCCCGCTCACAGCAAGGGCATGCCCATTCCCCAAGTCTGCAGAACAAAAGCATTCTAAATGCAAGTAGGATATCTTGATGCTCCATCTTGAGATCGCTTGTTTGTGTTCGAGGTCGTCCATTCTTTAAAGTATCTCTTTTACCTCTTAAGAAAGTGAACACATTTGGTTCATGCCATTTTTCACAGAATTCATAAACTGTGGCCACACACACACACACACACACACACACACACACACACACACACACACACACTGTTCTCTCTCTCTCTTTAATGATATTTCTAGTTAACCTCAAAAGGATTCTCAGTAAACGCCTGCTGTGGTTTTCAGTAAAATTGAGGAAGAGCGTTAATTGGTGTGTGGAAGGTTTGCTGATGTTCTTATTACAGCCTGCATTTAAGCTTTGCTAGTAGGCTGGTCTGCATGAAGTAAAAAAATCCCCTGCAGCTGTCCATGTTTCTTATCCACACAAAATACCTCGCCCCCTGCTTGCTTTTAGCTGAGCTGAAGTTTCCAAGTTGAACCTTCTTTCAGAAACTATGTCCACCTCTCCCATGCGGCATTAACCGTTAATGTTCTCCATGTCTTCACCTCACAGAACAAAGCTCACACTCACTCAGTCCTGAAGACCAAAAGTTGTTGCTTGGTTCCCCAGTGCTCATGACCGGCAGTCAGTCCTGTTGTGCAACTCATGCTGCTTCTCTGAGTTCTCTGAGCGAGACAGGGGATGGACTGCTGTGGCTGTAAGGATGGACACCAATGGTCCTTCGGGGACGTTCTCCTGGAACCTCAGCATTTGGGATCACAGTGATAACAGGGAGGGTGAGGATGAGTGCTTTCAAAACTATTATTGTCTTCATTTCTGCTTCACAATTGTCTTTACACTCACAAAAAAGAAAATCAAAATTGGTGAACGTCCCCTATCCATCTTTAGAATAAGCATCCAAGTTATGCTTAACCACTATAGACAGCAGATTTCTGGCCAAGCTAAGAATAATTACACACAATGCACATTTTTATGTCATTTTCTTTTTTTCTTTCTTTCTTTTTTTTTTGGTTTTTCAAGACAGGGTTTCTCTGTGGTTTTGGAGCCTGCGCTGGAACTAGCTTTTGTAGACCAGGCTGGTCTCGAACTCACAAAGATCCGCCTGCCTCTGCCTCCCGAGTGCTGGGATTAAAGGCATGCACCACCACCGCCCGGCTTGTCATTTTCTTTTGAGACAAGATCTCTCTATGTGGCCCAGTATGGCCTCCAACTTCTTAATCTCCCATCTCAGTGTTATGAGTGCTAGAATTACAGATGTGTGCCATGCCACCGGGATGGATTTTGTTTTTTAAATAAAGAAAAGAGAATTTATCTGTTGTATACCCAAGTGTTTTTATATAATATAATCTCAGTCATTGTTAATAATCAATAAACATGTTTTAATAATAACTATTTCCAAAGCAACTATGGGTTATTTTGTCTTTCTCTTTCACAGATATTAGTTTGTCAATATTTAGTAGTATCTATTTATCCATATTTTAAGGAGTTTTGTATGCTTTTCTAAAATATTTTCTTTTTATTATTAGTTAGCAGGCATTGGAAAAAATGAAAGAAATCGAACACATAAGAAGTTTGAGCTGGAAATGGGGCCTCATGCTTGCAATCCCAGCAACCTGGTACATGGGATTCTGAGGCAGAATGATGGAGTGAGTTTGGGACTGAGAAAAAAAATAAGAGAGACAGAGTCGAGGGAGCAGAGACAGAGAGTGGAAGGAGGATGAATAGAAAGTAAGATAGATAGATGACAAATAGACATGTCATAGATATATGAAAGATGGATGATAGAGGTTAGACAAATAGATGTATAGACATGGAATAAAAAAATCAAAGGAACTTAAGAGATGAAATATGTACTGATATACACATAGAAAATCAGCCAAATCAGGATTAATAATTACCATTTTCAATACTTACAAATAATTTCAAGAGGGATGTCTAAAATAATATATTTGCATGATATGTAATAAATAGCAACTATAAAGAAAAAAATCTTAAAAGAAGTAGTAATAAATCACAAATTAAAGGTGATTAATCACAATATTATACTTCAGCAATGAAGTGCATCAGAAAAGCTTACTATAGAAAATTTATCTTGAAAATATTGAAAGAAAATGATCATCAACCCAAAGTATTGCTTAATAATAATAAGAGTAAAATAATGATATGTAATACAAAGACAATTTTTTTACTCTCATATAGTTTTGCTAAATGAGTCACTAATATATGACTTAAATTAAGAAAGAAGTTGGGCCCACAGGAGAACTAAAATTAAGAGGAAAAGGTGGCATGCTAGAGGATGAGAGAGAGAGAGAGAGAGAGAGAGAGAGAAAGAGAGAGAAAGTGAAAGAGAGAGATTGGTAATGATAGAAATTTGATTTCCCAATACAATGGAAAAATTATAAAAATATGAAAAAGTTACAAATGAGGATGATTTAAACCTTTCTCAGATATCTGTGATATGCAGGGGATAAACGGAAGATTAACTATCCCATTCTTAATAGATCAAATATGAATAAGAAAAATGTAAGGATGGAAGAGAGAGAACTGGCTTAGTGCTTCACAGAGGACCCAGGCTCGGTTCCCAGCACCCGCACAGCAGATCACAACCATATAAACCTCCAGTTCTGTGGGGACCTGAAGTCCTCTGTGTGTCTCAGTAGCCACCAGGCATGTACATGGTGTCCAAAACATACACATGGGTAAAGTAGTCATATATATCAAATAAAATAAATCTTAAAAAACAGAAAATGTAAAGGTAACCAATAGAAGATTGTTTTCCTTTACACAGAGAGAGTGTGAGGGAACTGGCAAGTGTAAGCCTCTCAGATGACATTTGGGACAGGCATACACAAAACAGAAGAAAAACCGAGGGCAAATGAGTGTGATGGCTTCTGTTGACTGTCAAATTGACGAGATCTGGAGTCAACTAAGAGACCTCTCTCTATGAGTGTCTGTGCAGCAATTCCTGGTAGAACTAAAGGAGAGGTGGTGGTGACTTCCAATGGGTGGCCCAGATGTCCAGGGGTTTGATGAAGAAATTATCCACCTTTACAGCCACCTGGCTGATATTACTGCAACCATCGTTCCAGGACAGACTCTAGATTCCTGGTGTAGGAGGGTCCTTCTGTATTCCTGTTGCTTTCATTGGTTGAATAAAGAAACTTCCTCGGCTTTTTGATAGGGCAGCCCTTAGGTGGGTGGAGTAGACAGAACAGAAGGCTGGGAGAGAGAAGGCACTGGAGCAGACGCCATGTTTCTCCAGCCCAAGATGGACTTTGGTTAGAATCTTCCTGGTAAGCCATGACCACGTGGTGATACACAGAGTACTAGGTATGAGTTAAACTAATATGTATAAGAAGTTAAGACTAATGGGCCAGGCAGTAATTTAATTAGTACAATTTCCATGTGGTTATTTCGGGTTTAAGGTAACCGAGCAGCCGTGTGGCTGGGAGCCGAGCGGGACACAGCCAGCGCCTCCTCATTACTACAGGTTCCTCTGCCTAGCAGTGCAGGCTGAGGACCTGCAGCTCTCCAGATATCCTCCAGCCTTTGGAACCAGAGTGAAACTGTGAAGGTATCCTGTCATTGGATTGGGAAGAAACCTGCTTTTCAGCCTTTCCAGCAAGCCCACAGCCATTGTTAGACTTCCCAGCACCCTGTTCCAGTCTGTCTATTAACTCTCTATATACAGCGTATTGGTTATGTCCTTTCAGAGAATGTACGCTAATACGAAGTGGTTCCAGAAAGTTCTTACAAATCATTAATTTTTCAAAGGAAGAGAAGAGCAATTTTTTTGTTTTTTTGTTTTTCGAGACAGGGTTTCTCTGTGGCTTTGGAGCCTGCGCTGGAACTAGCTCTTGTAGACCAGGCTGGTCTCGAACTCACAAAGATCCGCCTGCCTCTGCCTCCTGAGTGCTGGGATTAAAGGCATGTGCCACCACCTCCTGGCGAGAAGAGCAATTAAAAGAAATTATCTAAGGGTCTGTGGAGTATACTCTAGAAATGGTAAAGGATTGTAATGTGCAGACTTAAGAGGTCCTAAAAAAGAGCATGTTGACATTTGTGACTCTGTGGCTCCTTCCTATGGGCAGAATTATTTTTCTACATAAATAAATCTTGGGAACATCTCATGGTAAAGCTTTTCATAGCAACATCCCCACTTCTTGTACCATTTTTCTGGATTAGTTGCTTTTCTCATGGCTGTGACAAAATATCTGACAAAGACAGCACAAGATGGAAGGGCTTGCAGTACTGGCCCATATTTCCAAGAGACAATCCACTGTGGACAGTCACCATGGTAAGAGTAGCTTTTGCTGTGGAAGCTGGAGGGTGGGGTTGTGTTTTGTCTGTGGCCAGCATGAAGAAAGGGTTGAAGAACCACCCACAGTCAGATTTCTCTGTTTTGATTACTTTTTTTCAACCCATGAGATGATGCGACCCACTTTCAGAGTGACCATCTATACTTCTCCGAAGCCTTCTCCAGAGATGACTGTGTCTCCTAGATTATTATAAACAGTGTTGTGTTGACAAGAGAAGCTAGCTCCTCTCCCACTTGGCCATTGCTGTATTGACTGAGTTTTCTGCAGGCCTGGTTCCCGCAGTCATTAAGTCCCAAAGAAATCACACAGAGGTCTACATTAGTTATAAACTGTTTGGCCCATTAGCTCCGACTTCTTATTAATTCTTATAACTTAGCCCATTATTCTTGTCTATGTTAGCCATGTGGCTTGGTACCTTATTCGGCGAGGCAGTCACATCTTGCTTCTTCTGTAGCTGGGTCATGACTGCAGACTAGGACTTCCATCTTCCCAGAATTCTCCTGTTCTCATTGAGCCACCTCTACTTCCTGTCTGGTTGTCTCACCTATACTTCCTGCTTGGCTACTGGCCAATCAGCGTTTTATTAAAATACAATTGACAGGGTACAAAGCATTGTCCCATAGAACTGCTGCACCCAGATTTATCCTATTGATAGACTTTTCTTTTATAAGACCTCCTGCTTTGCTCTGAGCCTCTATGTGGGAGACCAGAGACCTCTGAAGCACAGGAAAATGACACTATATTCCTTCACTTCTTTTTTATGCAAAATTTATTTTAAGCGATTCATAAAAATTGTAGAAAATTATCTAGTAGTATAATGGTTCTATACATATCTTTATTGTGTGATATTGAAATTAGATTAAATATAACTATGTCCTCAGATATCATTTCTTTGTGGTAATTTTTTCAGAATCCTACTGCTAGCTTTTTGAAATGTATAACATATTACTGTCAGCTGTAGTCATCCTACAGTGCAACAGCTCACTGAACTTACTCACAGCTAACAATAACTTAGTACCTAGCTCCACACCCTTGGCCAAGAATCTGGTAACTTAGTACCTAACGCCACGCCACTTGGCCAAGAATCTCGCAATGTCCACTTCATTTACAAATTCTATAGAGTCAGTTTGCATTTTGTGTGATTCAGCACGAGTGAGATCAAGCGGTGTTTGTCTGACTTATTTCATTTAACACAATGATCTCCTGCTACGAAGGATAAGATTTCATTATTTTTTAATGCTGGGCAGTAGTCCATTTGGTACATGCACTAAGGTTTCTTCACCACTCATTGGTTATTGGCTTTGGGTTATTTCCATGAGTTAGTAACTATGAGAAACACTGTAATAACCGTAGACATGCACGGGTCCCTTCAACAAGCTAATTTCATTTTCATTCGAACATACATTCGGCAATGGATTTTTGCATCGCATGGTAGTTTTACCTTTAATTTTGTGCAGAACATGGTAGTTTTACCTTTAATTTTGTGCAGAACATCCATTCATACTGATACCCATGACAACACCACCAATACATGCTAATAGCAACAGTATACAAATATTCCTCTTTTATCCTCTGTCCTGCCATGGGCTGTTATCTTGAATCATTTGGTCAGAGCTTTCTTACTTGAGTCATGTGCTCTCTGTGGTTTTTATTTTTATTGTCATGGTGATTAGTTAAGATGAAAAGATTTTTATGTGCCTGTTGACTATCTTCTCCAGAGAGATCTGATGTATTTTAAATGATTATTGGGTGTTCTAGTGGGCGTACTGGTCAAGAATGACTGGGAGAGGGAAGACTGGAAAGATGTTTCTACCGTTAGGTTCATACACTGTTCTTGCAAAGGACTTGATTTTGTTCCCAACATTCATGTCAGGAGGTGCTCAGTTCCCTTTAGCTCCAGCTCCAGATATTCTATCCTGGTTTCTGGCTGTTCTGTGCATGGGTATACATGCATACACATAGACATACACACATAAATAAAGAATTAGAATAAAAGAATGGACTGTAAATATAGTTCTGTCACTATTGCTGTAGTCTCACTGAGAGATGAAGGTAGTTTGGCCATTTTGAAAATGTATTCAGAGATAGACTTTCACAGAAGCAAGGATTTTCTTCAGAAGTAGAACCATGAGAACAGGGGTAAGCCAGGAAAGTGTCCTCTGTATAGGTACAGGTGAGAACGACGGTGGCAAACTAGGGTATGATCCCAGAATTACTGATTCAAGGGAAGGTGAGAGATCATTCTGTGAACTGCAAGATGTTTGAAATGCACCTAACATCATTCTAGATGATGGACCTGCACAGGAAGAAACTGGAACATGCCGCAGAAAGAAAGGAAGATGAACGTAGAGGGACAATAAACTCATCGTATTACCAGAGCAGAAAGAACAACCTAATTTCACTTTCATTCAACATAAAGCATTAGGAAAAAAATGAGTATTTATAAAGCAAAGGACCAGAAGAATTAAAATGTATGTGGAGAAAGGATTTGAGAGCTTGACAGGGTTTTCAGACTCAGAATAATTAAGCATAATGGAAAACCAGCTATCGAAAGCATATTCAAATATCTTCTACTTTATGTAAACACATACCATAACACTCTCAAAAATGTAAATTTAAGCCATGATAAATTAGTCCTCACCTAACTCTATATTTAGATGATTTATGGGCATTGGAGAAAAACTGAAGATGGCAATCACAATTCTACTTCATTTTCAGAATTTACTTGTGCTGATCCGCAGTGGGAAATGAGCCAAGTTTTCAAAATACCAAGGGTCCTTTTTTTGCTCATCTGCTCAAATCTCATGCTTGCTTCGACATTAGTTGGTGATTTTTTATTTATTCCATTTTATTGTATTATAGTACAATAGTACCAATGATGAATAAATGTGATAAATGACCTACATGTGTAAATGCTTGGCCTATGTCGTCATCTTACAAAGCCCTTTGAGACAGGTCAAACTAATCTTCAAACTAGAGGTCAAGCAACCAAGGCTCTACCACATTCATGAGACATCTAAAGACATGGATTTGTGACACTGCTAAGCTCGGAGAAACCTATTTCTGACAGCAACCAGTTCTTTGAATATTAGACTGGAATCAGGAGCCAGCCCCTGTATGCTAAGAGGTCTTTGCCTTAGGCACCAAGTTTTAAAGTAATGATAATAATTATGAAACAGTTAAAGATAACTGCACCAATTTTCCTGGAATATTTGTTTTCTGTTATGTCAAATAATTTTGTCAGCACCCCAAATGATGAAGACCTGCTAAGAAAGGTTTTCCCAGGAGCCAATTTGATCTCCTCTGTAGCGTGTGTCTGTTACTTCGCTATGTGAGTCAGACTCAGCTGAGCTATGCAGCTGTTTAAAAGTGAGCTGTGTGCCCTTTAATAGGGGTCTTTGCAGGCTGATATTTCATTACCTTCAGATTAGTTCATCAACGACCTACAGCACAACATTAAATTTGGTTCCTGTGAAAATGTTAAGGCCAATAGGTTTCTAACGCTGTTGTTCAATTTATCTGCCTATTAGAGGAGATCATTAAGAAGAAGTAAACAGCGTTTAGAAATAACGAGTTTTTCATTTACTGGTGGGAGCATTTTTCTTTAAGAAGGCACCATGAATCACAGAGTTAAGGCACTAATTAAAACTGTTCTCCTTTGATTTACCTTTTTTTCTCCAACTCTATTAAATAATAGCCAGCCATGGGGCTGGCATGGAAAGATCAGAGAGCCTTGCGCTCACATTTGTCGCTGAGGAATTCATAATGCCTTTACTCTGTACTTCTTCTTGTGTGTGCAGGCCTGGTGGGGGGGGGAAGGTATTTATTCAGCCACACAGATGAGAAAAATATAGTTTCCATGAACAGAAAAGGCTACTTAAAAAAAAAGAAGCTGTCAAATACAGACGTGTCAATCTGTGCATATGGAATATATTAAAATAGAACGACCTGATAGTTTCTGTAAGTATGCTTTTGTTTCTATTATTTTTAAATTGGCTTTATTGGAAGTTCATTTCCCTACACCTCACTGTGTCTCAAAGAGAACCGAGAAACTCCATTGTTTGCTTGTGTTTCGTCATTCATTTGAATAGATAGAGCAGATTATTCTTTCTGTCATTGGTTTTCTCTCAGACCAGACCACGAAGCTCTTTGGACCTCATTTCACCCAAACGGTGAACCAGAAAAGTTGGAGCACATCCGTTCATATTTCCTGCATCTAATGTTTCATGATGCTCATCTCTCTTTTTGTGACAAAGTCTATATCTGCGAGTAATAATCTTGAACTCACATTAGCTCTCTCTTGTTCGCCTATTAAAATCGATAGCAGGGGTTAAAGGAGTATGCCACAGCACCCTGCATTTGGGAGGCAGAGACATTCTGATCTCTGAGTTCAAAACCAACATGGTCCACGTAGAGAGTTGCAGACCAGCCTGAAAGGCATAGTGAGACGCCGCTGCTAAAGTCAAAATAAAACAAAAAATAGTATAAGAAGAAGTAGAACTGAAGGCATATGTAGATTATCATCCAGTGATGATTCGCTTGGAAACACTCTGTGCTGTTAGGAGAGTGGCTAATTTCCTACGAATGAATGCACTGGTAAAAGAAACCACGGCTCCACGTGACAAACGGGAAGTAAGGAGTTGTGTACATGGAACGACACCATACTTATTCACAAATCTTCTTTTCTTTACTTCCTTCTTTTCAAATGTTTCAAAGTTGCTGCAACCGTTTGGGGTTTAGGAGGCAAGGCTTGTCCCATTTGGAAAACTTGATGCATTATTCAGTCTCAGTCAATCTAATTTCGTGAAATGAGTCCAGCTGTGCTCGTTAATAGTGTTATATGCTGTCTAAATAAAGTGGGATCATTCATTCAGCATACATTACTGAGTGCCTGAGAGTACGAAGGGCAAGGCTCCATTCCACAGGCTCCTCAGAGTGGACAAGTTAAAAATATATATAATATGATCTCTTGAACTGGATGACAATCCAGTATTCAAAGAAAATTTAACGAGAGTGACTTGGTCCCTCTTGTGTAACACTGGGAGACATAATACATGCATGCACCAAGTCACTGGACTGTGCTTGAACTGACAGGAAGGCTGATTTTAAGTGTCCCCTGAAGGTCTATCAGATAAAGCGTGGCTTGCGGTATGGTGGAGGCTATGCTCAGTGGAATGGAGCAGGAGAAAGGAAGCTTGTGAGTTCCCGGAAGAGCACCGTGAGCTGCAGCCCCTCCATCCTCCGCTGTTTCCTTCACAAGGGAAGCTGAGCAACTCTGGTCGGCTGCATGCTCTTTGTCATGGTGTGAGGTCTTTCCATCACTGTGAAGCCACAGTCTTTAAAACTTCCCGTTATTATTTCCATCACCAGAAGTTACCAGTGCTCTGGCAAAATGGCTAACCAGCCCAAGTGCTGGCACGTCCTGGTTCCACTGCCGCGCATGCCCCATCAAGCATTCAGGCAACTTACATAGCCCACCCAGGATCCTCAAGCCCTACAAGAGCAGCGTGCTCACGTGATCTACATGTGACGCAGCTCTGTAAACTCCCCCGTGCACGAGCACTAGACAGCCTTTAAAAGCTAGAAATGCCGGCTCCATGCTCTCTTTCCACACAAGTTTCCACAGCTCTGCACACCTTCTCTCTCTCCCCCTCTTAATAAACTCTGGTCCTCATAGAGAGTTGTGTGCCTTAGGATCCGTTCGCATGCACGGCAATTTCATTGGTGCTGTGAATGATTTAGGGTTGCTCGGTGACCCTGGCAGGTTGCAGGTGCAGACAGCTACACCATTCCAGGAGCGCTTGGGTATAGAGGTTTTTTTTTAGTGGGTATTGGGAAGGGTATAAGGGTAAGAAGGAAGAGGGGAGAGAGAAAATGATGAGGGGGGGGGAGGGAGAGAGCAAGAGTGGAGGCATGAGAACAACTTGCCTTGGCAGGAAGTGGGAGACTGGAGCTGGGTGGAGCGACAGGGTATCCAGGTGACAGGGAAGGTCGGTAGAATCCCAACACTTCCAAGCTGAGCTGTTATAATGCGGCAGAACTGACCACTGTACTTCAGTAACTGGGCACCTTTTGGTCTGTCTCCGGGTCATGAGACTCGTTTGGTTCTGTCTTTTGTGGGAGCCTGAAGTTTATTCTGTAGCCGGTCAACAATCAGGACGCTTCCTTTCAGCTGGGGCCTCAGGAAGAGCTTACAGCACAGCTGTATAATGTCTACAGGATTTACATAAACCAAGATGGTTTTCACAGAGAAAGCTTTTCATTCATTAGAAATAGAAAAACTGGCAGGTTAGCCCTGGAGGATTTGCTTGACTCTGCGTATGGGAGCCCGGTTTCCTGTGTCTGTGTGCTGGGAGGCCACTTCCTGCATTCAAAGTTCTCGATGACACTATTACCTGGTTCACGGAACCATTGTTGGGAGAATACAGGTCAGAGAGGGACCTTCTC
Source organism: Dicrostonyx torquatus (assembly GCA_028555095.1). Taxonomy (NCBI): domain Eukaryota; kingdom Metazoa; phylum Chordata; class Mammalia; order Rodentia; family Cricetidae; genus Dicrostonyx; species Dicrostonyx torquatus. Next base: position 5,438,345 of record JAQHUG010000085.1, read on the forward strand.
TCATCACCTTGCATTGTCCAATTCCAACTTCAGAATTATTTTCCTCTCTTCTCTTCTTCCTCTTCCCTGGTTCCTCTTCTCCAATGTGGTGATGGGTCTTGGGGTCAGGGACAGTTAAATTCCATTTATTCTCGGCAGCCAAATTTTATGGCTCTCAATGAGTGCCCTCAGCCACAAGGCAGAGACAATGGAATGTTTTTGATGAAATAGTTCAGTGTTGAGGCTCAGTTTTGCGGTGTCGCCTGTTGGAGCTAATTATCAGCCTAACAACCCATCACTGAGAGCAAGCTGAGGAAAGTTTCCATACATTAACGAGTCATTTTAAATGGTCTTAATTTGCTTCCTTTTAGATACTATTTTTGATATTAGGAATTGGAACAAACCTCTACTGTATTCTGCTCCATAAGAACACCCAAGAAGCTTAGTGAGCACTGATGGTCATTGCACTGAAAATTCTTAGGACCTGTTCATAAGAAAGTTAGCTGACTGACTTTAGTGGCAGATGCTTTTTTTAATTTTTTTTATGGTTTATTTAACCTTTATTTTATGTGCATTGGTGTGAAGGTGTCAGATCCCTTTCAGACAGTTGTGAGCGGCTATGTGGGTGCTGGGAATTGAACCTGGGTCCTCTAGGAAGAGCAGTCAATGCTCTTAACCGCTGAGCCACCTCTCCAGCCCATGGCAGATGCTTTTAAACCTAGCACTCTGGAGGCAGAGGCAGGTGGATCTCTGTGAGTTCAAGATTAGCCTGGTCTACAAGAGCTCATTCCAGGACAGGCTCCAAAGCTATAGAGAAGCCCTTCTCAAAAAACAAAAAAACAAAACCAAAACAAAACCCTATTTCATATGTCCTGTGTGAACTTATGTACAGAATGTATTTAGTTCCTTGTTATTCATTTTGACCTTAGTATTTTCCTAAGTGAATTCATTAGTTTTTAGAAATAACTTTGTTTTGAGAGAAGTGTTGGTTCGTCGACAGTTCTAACAAGCAATGCAGAGAGATTGTGTTAATGCTTTGCTCAGTTTTCTCCCGGGTAATAACCCTTAATGCCGCGTCACAGTCAAGAAATTGAGAGCAACACAGTCAATGTCTAGAATGTTCCAGTGTGAGCAAGCATTCCCCAAGGGGTTCATTAATGGACACTCCCTTTTCTCCTCACTTCTTTGCTGGCTTTTAGTCTCTGTAACAAACAAACAAGGTATTCTATTTATAAGGGAAACAATGAGTTTGGCCACATTCTAGGTAGGACTTGCCAAATAAAGCGGCTTTGGGCCAGGATTTCTGGGTCTGCGTGACCTGGTAGGAACACAGGAAGAGCAAAACTAGTCACCTCAGGAAGTGGAGCCTCACAACTGCCTCAGGCCTGCAAGGACTGATCTACTCCCTCCTATGAGGCTCCACCTCCTGGAGATTACAGCACTGTTGTGTTCGTGAGTCCCAACTAGAGTATCAGAAAAAAGCTAAGCATGATCCACAGTAGCAGAACATTTGCCTGAAATATGTGAAACACTGACTCCCATTCCCCGCACCTCAAGGGAAACTTAGTAAAATGAGAGAAAAAAAAGGGAAATAAAGAAAAAGTTGAGCAGTAGTCTTCACAAACAGAACCTCCAAAAGATAGTGATGAGTTAAGATATGGAATAGAAAGAAGTCGAAGATCCAGCTTGCAGATGTCAGTCCATAATTTCCAAGTCAGCATCCAGGGATTCTGGGATGCTCAACTGTGAGCTCTGATACCTGATAGACTAAGGACTCCGTGCAGGTTTGCGGCTGAAGGCGACTATTTAGAAAGACAATAGCCGAGGTTTTTGCTCCAGCTTCTCTGATTCATTTGTAGATTGCCCCAGGAAGGCAGCTATCTCTCCTGGCTGAGGTGTGAATGCGGGTGTGGATGCTGAGAGAAATGCCAAGATATGAATCAGTCCCTCAAAGAAAGAGAGGAAAAAACAACAGAGGTAGAAAGGGATAATTAGGAATATAGCAGAGCAGAAGAGGAAGAGCAGAGAGCAGTTTTGAAGAGAAGAGAGAGTTTGGAAAGCAGTGAGAGAGAAGTGGTTTTAAGAGAGCCTTAGAGAGCAGGAGGAATTTTAGGGAAATAGGATAAATACAGGGCCTCGCTGAAAAATAAGAGAAGCCTTTAAACTGCAATGGTGTGAAAGCCTGTTTCTTTTTGCGCGTCTCCGAGCACACATTTGGGGAAGAACATCAGTTTCTATGTCGGGGCAACGGTCCCCATGAGAGGTACACCTTTGTTGCTGTGGGAAGTTGAGCTTTGAGAATCTCCCCAGGGCCCAGGAACTGGACTGTGCTCCTGAAATGCGCACCTTACACCACCCCAAACGCCCAGGTGGTTCTGTTATGGATATATGCTGGGAATTATGGGACATTATCTGTTTATGTAGTTATTGACAATTCTTCTCCAAATCAAGGTAATTCTAGAAGTCATGTGCTATAGCCTTGGGTACAATCAAGGTGGTTCTGTGTCCTTGTAACTTAGAACACTGGCAAAATTGACAGTCTTTTCCAGGTCCATCTTCCTGATTCTTTTTTCTGGTTATCATTTGATATATATAAAAGAGGTTTGATATCAAACCTCTATTTTTTCAAGAAGAACATTTAATATTTTTATTTATTTACCTCCCCTTGTATTTCAGCTCACTAACAGGATCTTGAAACTCTTTTGACTTCTCCAGTGCTGTAACTCCAGGCTCTGTTTTGTCAGTTAGCAGAATGACTCAGGGCTCATCGTATAAAACACAGAACCCACTGTCATCACTTTTATGTGTGGATGGGAAGAGGGCAGTGGGGTGTGTGTGTGTGAGATGGATGAGATGTGTGCTTAGTATGTGTTTGACGTGTGTGTGTATGGTATGTGTGTGATGTGTATGTCTGTATGGTGTGTGTATTTGGCATGTGTGTGTAATGTATGGTGTGTGTGTGTTGTGTGTGTGTAAGGCAGGTTATTCTGTCACATAATGTCTGGAAGGCACTCTTTGTCAGCAGTGAGCTGTGTCATGATGTCAAGTATTCTGTAGAGTTCTCAACACCTTGCACAATTGAGAATCGCCCCATGCTTTCTGCTCCTCTGTCCTCTATTGTGAAACTGCAAGAAGCTGGACATGCTTCCAGCCACAGCACGTCCTGGCTGTGATTCTGTACACACACACGCACACGTGCGCGCACACACACATACACACACACATGCACACGCACACACACACACAGAGCAGAACTGTTCCTCTGAAGTTGTTTCTCACTGTGAAGGACAAAATTGCAGTGTCCTGAGTCTTCATTAGACCTACCTTGGTATTTGTAGGCCACTCAAAGCAGAACAGAAACAGGAACTGTGTTTAATTTACACTGGGTCAGCTTGTTTGCCTTTGGGAGATAAAGGAAGAGCCACCTGAATTTTGCCTCTTGAAGGGGAATTTCAGCACATCGCTTAGCAGTGAGTTTTCATGAAAGCTAGCAAAGTTGAATGCAGTTGAGCTGTTGCCTGATCCCATTGGCCGGAAGAACTACAGGTACTGAACTAATTTTTTTTTTTGACAATAAGATTGAAAAATTGGGCAGTTCTCAATGATGCTAATTAAATTTGTAATGATTCTGAAGAAAGTTAATGAAAATGTCTGTTTCATAAAGTAACTGCTGGTTTCCTCATCAGGGAAGATAATGGATAGATGCTAGCCCAACTCTTACCAAACGCTAACTGTTAATACCTAAGCGTTTATTGGTGATAGTCCTTCTACATTAAATGACAACCCGTCTTCATGTCGTCAGACACAAGACAGCAGCAAGTGTAATTTTATTAAAAGGAAGAGAAACTGAATAAAGACAAATATGTGACAAGTCCCATATCAACAATTTTTGCTCCGAATGTTAAACATAGGCGAAACTGACTATTCCCAAAATCAAGGCTAGTTCTCTGGAAGAAAAATGAGTAGAGCTGTCGATGGATTTACAAGGAGGAATCAGGCATATCCCAAGAAACATGTATTTATTGAAAGTTACTCCAAGTTGGCCCAGAACAGCAAAATATTGTCAGAAATTTAAAGTTTGCCTCCATTTTGAATGTGAAATTCATGATGGAAACTCATAATATTAATAGAAGCAATTGTTATTTCTATCAGTTCAGTTCGCAGGATGCAAACTTGCCTTCCAGCCTTCGTCCATGCAGGGGTTGATAACCACCAGGGGCACGAGGGATCGACAAAAAGTTCCACACAAGTGCAGGGAAAGTGATACCTTACACCTCTGCCAGCCCATTATACCGACAGCAAAAGCCATTCTCTTCTGTTCAAAGACATTGTGTGGAGATGAAAATCGTCCGCCAGCTGGCAGAAAGCCCTCTGCGTTCGGCACCTGCACAGCTCGGCTGTCGTGAGGACCATTGACTGGGAAAAGCTGCTTCGTAAACCCTTCCACATGATATTATTCTTTCCTGACAGTCAGAGTAGGAATATTTCCTTTTTTCTCTTTCAGCTGGCATTCGTCAGTATGTATTTATTAGAACAAATAACTCCAAGCTTTTTAACCCCACCCTCTATTGTATATTTGAAATTTTCATTCCAGTTAAAAGACCAAATAAAATTATGGCCCCACTTTACACTACTCCTACCTCATTTCTTTCCCCCTGTCACTCAATACAAGATAAATATGAAGAAAAGCGTATCAGGCAAGAATCTCTGTGGTAAGGCCACAATGTCTTATTTTGGTCTTATGTTTTAAACATGAAATCTTGCACAGAGGGAAAGGTTCTCAGGTCATCTAGAGTATGGGCACTGAGTTTCATATTGCTTGATTCCATCCAGTCTAGTGGTCTGTGCTCTTTGTGGTGTTCTTCCATATACTGGGGGACTGTGGTATTCTTCCATATACCGGGAGACTGTGGTATTATCCCATATACTGGGGGACTGTGGTGTTCTTCCGTATACTGGGGGACTGTGGTATTATCCCATATACTGGGGGACTGTGGTATTATCCCATATACTGGGGGACTGTGGTATTATTCCATATACTGGGGGACTGTGGTATTATCCCATATACTGGNTGTGGTATTATCCCATATACTGGGGGACTGTGGTATTATTCCATATACTGGGGGACTGTGGTATTATCCCATATACTGGGGGACTGTGGTATTATCCCATATACTGGGGGACTGTGGTATTCTTCCATATACTGGGGGACTGTGGTATTCTTCCATATACCGGGGGACGGTGGTATTCTTCCATATATCGGGAGACTGTGGTATTCTTCCATATACTGGGGGACTGTGGTATTATCCCATATACTGGGGGACTGTGGTTTTCTGCCATATACTGGGGGACTGTGGTTTTATTCCATATACTGGGGGACTGCGGTATTCTTCCATATACTGGGGGACTGTGGTATTCTTCCATATACTGGGGGACTGTGGTATTTTTCCATATACTGGGGGACTGTGGTATTCTTCCCTATACTGGGGGACTGTGGTATTATTCCATATACCGGGGGACTGTGGTATTATTCCATATACCAGAGGACTGTTGTATTATTCCATATAATGGGGGGCTGTGGTATTACTCCATATACCAGAGGACTGTGGTATTCTTCCATATACTGGGGGACTGTGGTATTATTCCATATACTGGGGGACTGTGGTATTCTCCCATATACCAGAGGACTGTGGTATTATTCCATATACCCGGGGACTGTGGTATTCTTCTATATACTGGGGGACTGTGGTATTCTTCTATATACTGGGGGACTGTGGTATTCTTCCATATACTGGGGGACTGTGGTTTTCTGCCATATACTGGGGGACTGTGGTATTATTGCATATACTGGGGGACTGTGGTATTCTTCTATATACTGGGGGACTGTGGTATTCTTCCATATACTGGGGGACTGTGGTATTATTCCATATACTGGGGGACTGTGGTATTTTTCCATGTACTGGGGACTGGAAAAGAAGTTTACCTTTGTGTGACTTCATTGCCCATATGGTGAACATCGTTAAGGCTATAACGCTAGCATACAACTTTACACAGCTTCAATGTTGAGATGTATTTTGCCATTTTCTTTTAATGTGAGAACATCTTTGACTATTTCTAGCTTAGTTTGGCAGACAATGGAAACATCCTTTATTTGAAATACATTATGCTTAGACTATTTTCTGTGTATTACTTCATTACCTCTTAAACTTAATAGACTACTGAGTGACCTGTTTACACAGGTGGGGAGACTGACATTCAGAAAAAGGAGTCAAGCGTATGGAGCTGTCTCCCCGTCAGTAGTGTAGAAAGAATCCAGACCTCCATGCCTGCCTGGGGCCATCGGCCACTGGCTCTGGAACCTAATGTGTCACCTGGTTCCCGCATGGTGCCTGGAAGTTGCTCAGACAATCATAATCACCTGTGAATTTTTGAAGCTGAGAAGGTTATAGAGTCAAACTATCTCTCTGCTTGTCTCTGTCTGTCTTTGTCTCTCTCTGTCACTACTGCTCCCTCCCTTCCCCCATCTTTTCCCCAATAACTTCCTTCTGTTTCCAACCCCCTTCTAACCGTTGACATTTGTCTCTCTGTTAAGATAAATATCCTTTGTATTAAAGTAAAATCAAAGACTTTATGAATGATTTCCCTGGATCACCATCATAATTTGAAATTTATTTGAAATTACTACAGTGAGAACTGGCTGAGAAAACTACATCAATTTTAACTTCTAAAGAGCCGAAACAGTTTTTGGCAAAGGTCTCTTTTGATTTAGTCAGAATTTAATATTTGTGTTCTTGACACAGAAACAATAATTGACATACATAGAAATTTTGGAAAACCAGCAGTAATAAAATTTTAGACTATTAGAGTTTTCCTATTTTTTTCTGAATGGAAATTGTAATCTTCAAATTGTCTAACTAGACTTTCATTGTTATCATAGAAGAACACACAAATTTTACTAATATAAAACTATTCTTTCTGATGCTCAGATTATTACAAACCTTAATATGATCATTTACTATCACAATGGCTATTATGCAATCTTGTTTAATTAATCTAGGAACTTTGCAATGACTTTAAGAAGAATTCTATATGCGAGTGAGCGGTAAAGACGGAGACCCTGGTAAGATTAATTTGTTTGTGTGAAATTACCTATGATAAAGAAGGCCACACAGATCTGTCTCTGACTCTCGGTGTGCAAGTAGGTTGTTACCAGGATGAGCTCTTGATTTATTGACACAGATTGATTGTCTGAGCCACACATCCTCTTGGTTAATGGTATATCATAGTTAGATGACTGTTTTGCTCCTCTCTCTTCTATCAGGTTGTCATTCATGTTTGAGGATGACAAGAAAGCCATTATCAATATTTATTACATAAAAGCAAAGGTACTTTTCTATGGGTATTTGTTGCATCTAAAAGATCATAAATGCTCAAACTATTAAAACAAATTCTATCATGTTATTAAATGAGTCATGTTTATAGCCAAAGTCATTTTAGTTAGTGACTAAACCCAAGATTTAGAAAGAAACCCCTGCTTTAGAAAGGAAAAAAATTCCATATTTAATTCATGTTATTGAATAAAAATATGTCTGGCGTTGTGGTCATAGGTAATACATTAAGTGTAATGTAAGAAATCTGAGAATAACTTTACTTGCTTGTGGTATCTCTAGAGCTTTCCATAAAATGTCATGAGAAGCAGAACATTGGGGACAGTAGATATGAATGTCTGTCAACAGCCTCCCATCAAAGAGTGTCTACCAAGTATGCTATCTAAGATCTCCTAAGGAAAGATCAGTTTTCTTTTAATTAAAAGAAAAAATACTCTAACTGAGAAGTAAACTTTTATTTAAGAAAATATGAGATTATCCTTTCTAAGCACCTTTGTCAGTGCCTCCTATTTTCATGGAACATGTACTGTATTTTCTGAATGACTACACATACACA
>JAQHUG010000085.1:5446692-5462342 GCA_028555095.1 Dicrostonyx torquatus
ACACACACACAAATCTTAAGAAAAGATAAAAGACTTTTAATGTAGTTTCACCTATACATAAATTCAAGACGTTTACCAGAAGATGTAGTTGACATAGGAACCTAGTGGTGGCTTCTCTGCTTCCCACAGCCCATCTCACATCTTCTCGGGCATGCATTTACGCTGCTGAGCTAAAAGCAGTGAATTGGAGAATGAAATACCCACGAGCAAGGAAAATAATCTTTCTTTTCAGTCTTGACCCAGCAAGACTCATTATTTACCGACTCAGCCTAAAGGAAGCAGTATTTCTGCATATTACTTTTTTAAAATATTTATTTATTTATTATGTATACAACATTCTGTCTACATGTATGCCTGTAGGCCAGAAGAGGGCACCAGACCTCATTACAGATGGTTGTGAGCCTCTATATGGTTGCTGGGAATTGAACTCAGGACCTTTGGAAGAGCAGGTAGTGCTCCTAACCACTGAGCCATCTCTCCAGCCCCCTGCATATTATTTTTAACTACATAGTGAAATGTTCTTGAAAGCCTTTCTAATTCTCAGTCTTGGGAAAGACTTGAAGAGAAACCAGTTATCGCAATACTCTAGGCAGAATGTAGTAAGGAGAGTCATTGCTCCATTGGTGATTGAAGTCAACCTAATCGTGATCCGGTTCTACAGCTCGGGGGTCAAGACCCCCACACACCGGATAACTCCCATGACTGCCCTCCTGCATCTGCATGGTCATTGCAGATGGTACCGTCCCTTGCAATATCTTACTGAGATGTTAAACTTTATGTACATCATCAGATCTCATAATCATTTTGAGATGTAAGGTAGCAGAAGAATTATCTCATTCTTCATGTACAACCTCCACAGTCCTAAAGTTCAACTTTTTTTTTATTCTCAAAATCTCTTTAGTAACCAAAATACCCCAGGAAATATGAACCACTGTTCCCACTAGTCACTCCCAGCAAGTAGCCTTGGATTTGGATGAATAACATTTTCCAGATGTAATAAATGAATCTAACTGAAAAACGTGAACCTACCACTCACTGTGTGTAAAGAAATTATGGCTGTACAGTAAAACCTCTAGTCTTACTGAACTGGGTGAAGTCACAGGGGCAGGGGATTGCTAGGTCTGTTTACTCCGTCTCTGTCAATTTTAAGAAAGAATCAAAGTGGCTGGGATACAGAGCAGCTTTTGACATCCAGTGGTTCTGGGGAATGGACTGTGGATGATATGCAGATTTACTAGGCCAAGATGAACACCTTTGAAATGTGGAAAGCTGCAGACTGGACCAGCCATACACAGACCTCGGTGGGAACTTAAAAGAGAATAGTAACAGGGAAGCGACATCTCCTGGGGTAAGAGCCAGCAATCTTAGGAGGAAAATAAAACTTCTTAGAGATGATGCTATCATAGTCTCTTAGAAACGCTGTAGAAGAGGTCTGATAATTGAGCGATGAGCTTTTCATTCATACAAATAACTACAATCCATAACTGAATCAGTGGGAAGTAATTTCAATGCCGCTTAAGCTCTCTCTGCATTTGGAAATGGTTAGCCTATTAAAACAATGTCTCTCCTAAGGCATCGCGGGAGGAGGGGAGTTGACTGACTCCGGGAAACTAGATTCACCTCCCTTTAAATAGATATAGAAGGATCCCATGTGGATATAAAGCCTGAAAGAGAGGACAAAAAGTTGAAGTTTAAAAAATTATCTAAAGAAAGTAATTTCCAGTTATATTTCCTGTTTATTAAATTAAAAAAAAAAACCTTTTTGCCCAACTGTACCAGAGAATGTAGGCCAGTAGCGTCTTAACATGAAATAGTCTTACCTTAGCATCCTAAGCATTAGGAAGACGGGCCTTTGCTTCCATGCCTCAGATTGGACCTTCAGTCCAGGAAATGGGTGTATTTTGGTGTTTTAAAACATGTCATTTCTGCATCATTTGAATTCCGGATTCTATATTGCCTATAATGTATTTCCTCCACTGCACTTCGTACTGGCTCAAGATGAAAATAATTAATTCTGAGGTCACTCTCAGAAAGAGATTCTAAACTCTCACCTTAATAAAATGAAAATACACATCCAGGTCAGCATTCATTAAGCCTGGACACAAATGTCACCTGGGGCCAGGGGACAACGGAAGGGACCCGAGAGACCCTTAACCTCGTCCTAGGATAGATCCACCTGGAGAGGCTGAGAAGCTGTTCCAGTTATCTATTGAGTTAATTCCTTCCCTCGGCTTCTCATTACCCAACTGGCAGACAGAGCATCACTTCAGATGGGCCCTAAGGCTAATGAGAAAGAACCAACATAGTGGTCCTCAGGTTCTTAACATCAAAAGGGCGCTGGGCTGAGGAACTTAAGTATCCCCTCTACTTCTGTCCGTCTGTCCTCGACCTCCCACGTGGCGGCAGCTCTCATCTCGCCCTGACTCACACTGGGCATGGCTCTGGCGGCCACTCATCTAAGAAATGACTCAGCCTGCCTGCTGGGTTGATGAGTCCCGGGAGTGAGCTCTAGCAGACCGAAGTCTTTCCGAAGGCTGGAAAGCTCGAGAAGAACTTTCTGAAAGGTTTACTGAAAGCAACTCTTCACCCACCACAGTTAGGACGTTTTAGAAGAAACTCCCATTTCTATGCTATAGCCTACTTCCTGCGACTGCTTCCTTGCCCAATTATGGACGGATTTCAGAGGGTGAAAAAGAAATATAACTACAACTTTCAATCTCTCCTATTCTTAGGGTACTTTGCAGAGCCCAGAATGTTGTAGTCTATATTTCAACTTCTATGAATTATGTAGACTGTTTTTTTTTTTTAAAATTGATGTTCATTCCCCATAGACTAAGCCTTACTCTAGGTTGGTCGGACACTGTCTCCCAAAATACTCTTGGTTGGGCTACGAGGCAGCTGGAATCTGTGACTTCAAAGCCATCTCACACTGACTCATGTGCAGTAAGAAAATGTACTTGCTCAGTTGTTTTCTTAATAAAAGATGGCATTATAAAGAGCCTTAAAAAGCAAAACAGTGTTCTTAAGTCATTTTCTAAAAACAGCGTGACAACGTGAATATAAATATAAGCAGGAATGGTGCTGTTCACTGTGTTTACACACCGGGCTCCCCTTACTCTCCATGTCTGATACGTACATTAAAATAATAAAGCTATGTGTCTTTGCTTGCTCTCTCTTGCTGCGATAAAGCACCAGGATCAGAAGCAGCTGGGGGAGGAAAGGCTCCATCTCATTCCCATTCCACTTTACAGTCTAGCATCACAGCGTGTTGAGGTGGGGACTCCAAGCAGGAACCTGGAGCAGCCACCGAAGCAGACGCCATGCACAAGAGCTCTTTTTTCTCCTTTTATTTTTTTCATTCAAAAATTTACACTTTCTTTTCTTATCCCACTCCCCTGCCCCGTTCCCCCATTACCCTCCTCCCTCCCCCTGCTTCCTTTAGAGAGGGCAGGGTACCCTGCCCTGTGGAAAGTCCAAGGCCCTCCTCCCTCCATCTCGGTCTAAGAAGGTGTGCATCCATATAGACTGGGTTCCCAAAAAGCCTATTCATGCAGAGGAGATAGGTCCCAGTGCCATTATCGATGGCTACTCAGTCTGTCCCCATTGGCAGCCACATTCAGAGATTCCGGTTTGGTTATATGCTCCTTCAGTCTCAGTCCAGCAGGATTTGATGAGCTCCCATTAGATCTGGCACACTGTCTCAGTGGGTGGGCCAGTCCCTGGTGGTCCTGACTTCCTTGCTCATCTTCTCCCACCTTCTGCTCTTCAACTTCTCCTTGGGAGCTCAGTCCATTGCTCTGATGTGAATGTGAGTCTCTGACTCTATCTCCATCCATCGGATGAGATTTCTATGGTGATGGTCAAGATATTCATCAATATGACTATGGGACAAGGCTATTTCAGGCACCCTCTCCTCTGCTGCCAAATACTAGCTTGCTCCCCAGGGTTTGCTCAGCCTGTCCTCTTATAGACATTAGCACCTGCTCAGGTATGGCACCAACCACTGTGAGATATGGGACTTCCCACGTCAATTATTAATCAAGACAAAAATCTAAAGAGTTTCTAACAGTCCAGTATTATCGAAATATATTTTCAGTTCTGGTTCTCTCTCCTCAGATGTCTCTAGCTTTGTCAAGTAGACACAAAACTAGCCAACACATCATGTAAACCTATAAAGAGATCCTAGAAACTGATGAGGCTCATTCAATACTTTTCTAAACAATAGAGAGATTGTAGGGAAATGTTTATAGTGTCTAGAAATGTTTGGCTTTATTTGAGGCCTGGAAGCATAGCCCAAAGTCAAAGCACATGGTGAACACACACAAGGCCATGGACCCAGCGCTCCAACCCCAGAAACAAAGGTTCAGAGACTGAGTACTTGCTTACCATGCACGAAGACTGAGAGAACGCTCAGCACTACAAAAGTAGGTCAATAAAAATAAGGTAGCATAGTATGCTAACTCTCCATGTTCTAACAACAAGTCACCAAGTGGGCCCCACATGGCAGTGCTGCTGACAGTGTCCTAAGAAGATGGCCCTAGACCAGCTCAGGCCAGATTCTTGCTGGATAAACAGAATGGTTCTTAGCAAATGTTCCTCAGAAATCTGGTAATGGGCTTTCTGTTTGTCAGGAAAGCCACTCCCTCCTTTCTCCATTCCTAATGGTCAACTCATGGGGGCATAGTGTGTCTAGCTCCTGATTAATACAAACAGAAAATCTGCTAAGATAAGAATCTCATTTGGTTAAAATCTGTGTCACAGAACAGTGCTTGGAGAAAGTATTTCTGAAACAACCAGAAAACCAACGAGTTCCCTTATCCAAACACAGAGGAATAAAAACAAATGCAGTCTAGACTCTGCTGCGGACACTGATAATATTCCATTTTTGGAAAACATACACTAGCAAGTATGGAAATTAGCAGGGAATTTACTGTAGCTGACTCTGGAACTCATTATGTTTGAAAGAGATGAGAGAGGATAAGCAAGCATGGTCAAGAAACTCTAGAGAGAAGTGAGGGGAGGAAAATCCTATATGAATTATAAAAAGTATGCAAAATTTGTCTGAGACCATTAGATCACAGCATGTACTAGGAGGGAAAATAATGAAAATATCCAGATGAGTTGAAAAGTGTGGGGGATTGTCTCAAAAAGATGTTATTCATTTATAATTTCCTGGGAAATTAAATAGACGAGAAAGCAAGGCACGGTCAGAGAGATGTGGCACCGAAGGGATGTGAAAGCTAAGAGCCACAGAGGAACAAAAGGAAATGTCAAAACAGCCCCAGTCAGCTCCCTTCACCAGAGAAGTCTCATGTTTAAACAACTGTGTCTTCCCATGCAGATGGAGATGTGTAATCTGACATGGGCTTGACTCCTTGAAACTGCTCCCAATTATCACTGTCCAGCAGCAGAAGAGAACAAAAAGGAGAGGAAGGAGCAGGGAAGCAGGGGTGGGTCTGGGAAGCAGGCAGGGAGATATTAAAGCAAAGAAAAGCAAGATATATCCAGAGGACACTGATCTGAGAACATAGAAAAGAAGCCTCAAAGTTTTCAAATTGAAACTTTCTTAGTCTTTGGTTTGGGGCTCAGAACACCATACACCATAGCCCATAGCTTTGCCATGACATGATCCTTGGGCTGAAAGAGACATGTGACCACTCCTCTCCCAGAGTGCACTTCCTTTCTTATCGATTAATATTGCAATGATATAAAGTCTGAACATTCATGAGTATAAAAGACAACTGCCTGTCACAGCATCATCTCACGTAAACTTTTTAGTTAAAACGTTTATATGAAATTATAATAATTTTAACTTTCACTCCTTTAAATATATACATTTATTATGGCACAACTTACAAGTATCATGAATTTTCCCTCGAGCTACAATGCCATTTTTAATCGAATAATAAACAGTTCAACCATATTTTAAAATTGTTGCTTCATCAATGATTGGAACACAGTTTTGATGTGGTGAGTGTCCATTCTTTTGGTAAATATCTAGGTTTCTGTAATCTCCATGGATTTAATGGTGACTTTAAAATCATAGTTCATTTGACAATTGTGATAAGTATGTGAATAGTCTGTGGGGTCTCTGATATTTAATATTAAGTGTGAAAGGTATGTCTTCTTTTTTGGTACTTTTTGACCTACCTAAAGGGCAATTTAAAAATTCATGTGGTATGCTGCAGAGAGAATCATAAAATTGACACTCAAAACTCATTATATAGAGTCTCTCAGTATATATTAAATTTCAGTTGCAATTTAGCAGTAGAAAATTTCATCACTTATTGGGGACCCACAATATGTGACCGGCATCTCAAGGCAGTATTCTGAGAACTGCCATTTACACCACAGGCATGACAGTGCACATCCAGAATTGTTCCTAGGGTGACTTCCCAGGGCAGTTGTCTTTTCAGAGTGAAAGAAAGAAGATGAGGGTATAGTTCAGCAGAGTATGCTCTTTACAGGGCTTGGGTTTGATGCCCTAAAATAAAAACAAACAAACAAAACAGATAAACTAGCAAAAATAACTATGAAAGGAAAACAAAGAAGAAAAGGAAAAGAAAAGAAGGGAGGGAGAGAGGAAGGGAGGGAGGGAGGAAGGAGAATCAAAGAGCTCATGTCTATGTGACAGTTACTATATAGTTGGGGCCATGTACCCTAGAAAAAATGAAATGACATAATTTACAATATAGGTAGGGCCATGTACCCTAGAAAAAAATGAAATGACAGAATTCATGGTATTTGACTAATCAACTTTTACGTGAATTATGTTACATAAAATATATCAAATGTCACACAAGGTTTACAGACTCTGGAGAAAGACTACATTTCGTATTTAAAGTTACTATTCTACCAGATTTACTGACAGCTAAGGTAATACATGCATTTTCTCTTGATATTGTCTTTTAAAACTACATTCTGCAATGAAAACATTGGGTTTTATGTTGTCTCTTTCTTTTACTTATTCTGGCATGTCTTTCTCCAAGCCCTGAGAAAATACTGACTCTGTGAGACCTTCATTCTCACCACAGCACTTCACAAATCATTGTAAAGACATTGCATTTTCTAGGTTTATTTATGTGTTATTTTTATAAATTATTAATAATGTCATTAAACATAGTAATAAACAGGTTTCCTAAGACTTAACATATCTCGGAAACTGGCATAAACACTTCTCTCCCAACTCATGAGGCAAGTGTGTGTGTGACCCAGCAGACCATAAATTTCAGATCTCCTGGAACTGGACTTACAAGTGTTTGTGAACATCTAAAGTAGGCTCTGTGCTATGGGACAATGGTCCTGTACCCTGTAAATATTTGTCAGTTTTATTGGTTTAATAAAATGTTGATTGGCCAGTAGCCAGGCAGGAAGTATAGGCGGGGCAACCAAAACAGGAGAATTCTGGGAAGAGGTAAGGTTCAGTCTGCAGTCCCCACCCAGACACAGTGGAAGCAAGATGAGAATAACTCACTGAAAACAGGTACCAAGCCACATGGCCAACACAGATAAAAATTATGGGTTAATGTAAGTTATAAGAGTTAATATGAAGCCTGAGCTAATAGACCAACCGGTTCATAATTAATGTAGACCTCTGTGTGTTTCTTTGGGACTGAATGGCTGCAGGACTAGGCAGGACAGAAACTATTGCCAACAGCTCTGGAAACTGAATTCAGGTCTTTTGCAAACACAATAAATGCTCTTAAGTGTTGGGCCAACTCTCCAGTTCCGGTGGTTTAATATTCTGAGAGTCACAGTGGATTTTGCTGTTCAAACTGATTTATTATTAAGTTTTCATCACCTGTCGTTTATCCTTCCCATAGAAAATTCCTGCATCATTCATATTCTGCAACTTGGACCTTAGCCTGAAAGCTTCATGGAAGAAGTGACCAGCATGATAGTAAATCCCAGGTTGTCTGGAATCTTTGCCCATTATCCTGGAAGAGTTATTGCCAGTATGCCCTTCATTCTCCAAGTGTTTGGTTTATGAAAACAAATTACATGGCTGCCCTTCTCAAGGCTCAGTCTTTGTAGCTGAACCGAAGAATCCCTCAAATTGACATTTGGAGAGGTGGCAAAAAGACTTATCTTTTGGGTAGTCATGAATATCTGTTGCCTTTAGATACATAGGCTATAAGATGAGTAATTGACCTGGGTCATTCAAAACCTAGTAAGACTGTTTTTGCCAACAAAGTGAAACCTTTGATTGCAATATTATCATTCATCATGGGATTTCTGGAAACTAAGTCAACCTTTGGAAACTTATTGCCCATAAAAGTCATTTAATCAACAAAAGACACTTTGTTAATTAAGAAGATGAATTTAACCCCACCAACAGAAGTGTGTTGCCACGTTTATACTGCTGCCATGAACATGGTCAAAGAAAGTGGAGTTTATTCCCATAATGAGCGTTAAAAAAAATTCCATGACCTCTTAGGAGAAAGGTTTTCAAAAGTAACTGATTTAATTAATTTAAGTATAGTTTCAAAAGAATTGATCCAGACCGGAGGTTTTCTACTGTTGGTTGGTTAATCACTGTGGGTAAGTATGATGTCTCATGTGCTTTTATTAATTGTACATCATTTTCTCACTCGTCTGTTGCCTGCTGTGAAAAGAATAAAATAATCTTGTGAAGTTAAAGATATTGAAAACAGATGTTTGTTGCTGTTAGAAATCACACTTGGAACATTTTGATTTGAAATTCATATAAGGTAGTTGACCAAATATTTAATTGGCTTGACTCTGTAAATCAATAAATTCCACCAATCCTTACTGCTTCTTGTAATAACTGTCCTAAAAGGAGTTGGGATGACCTGTTAAGATTGCCCTGTTTCAATGTATGGAGGCATGGCCTGCAAGCCTCCCTGCTTTGAGCGTTGGTGTCTCCCTTGAATTTACTTCTCTTTGCTATAAACTGAAAGCCCCACAGAGACAGGAGAACACAAGAATAGCTTTTTTAGGATCCCATAGGCCTTGCTGGGTGTTAGGATCCCTGAAAGTGAAATGACTTGAAATTGTAACAGAACTGTATGGCTGTTGCTCAAGTCTTATATTAGTTTAGAGGCAAAGGCTTAGCAAAAAGACAGTGGCTCTTCCCATTGGGAAAGGTATTTCTTCTGATGAGCACTCATATGTACCCTTGAACTTGAGATAAAATTCTGAACTTTCTTTCCCCTTGTTTGATGATCTTATAAGATTCTTGGAATATGTAGGAAAACTCTTCGGGAGGGGCCCACATTGGCCTCACAGAAAAGGTGAAAGGGAGAGAAGAAGAAAAGGAGAGAATGTTTTAAGGTTCTAGAGTAAATCATTCCAGCGATCAAACTAGCATCAATACCATTGAAAGCATGATGAGACACACGAATTCTCTTAATAGCAAGTTTAGTGTGTCAAGATGGAGGAAATACCAGTATGTTGTGGAGACTGACACTGAGTCTATTGTGATTTCTCAGACTAATTGCTAGTGTAACATCCTTTTTGAATAGAGATTAGGATACTAAAAAGCAAAATATTTTACCTCTTTGGCCTATAAAAATGCCTACATTCAAAGCAAACCTTGTAAATATGAAAATACCCACAAGGCAGAGATAAATTTGCCTATTAAACCATCAGTTAATGAACATTTAGAGGGCACTCACTCCCTACACCCCTTGCTGTATATCCTTTGGAGGCTCAGATCCAGGCTTTCTTCCTGATGATGGCTCTCTAGTGACAAACTGCAAGTGGTAAATTAAGAGACGAGAATATATCACCCCCAAATAAGTTCTCCTTAGCAAAAGGCTAATTTTGAATTAATTATTTTGAGAAACAGCAGGGCACAGGAAGAAGATAAAAGAAAGCTCATCTTTTCTAAGAGGAATGTACAGCTATATCCTCTGTGAGGCTGTGTCCCTTTGTCCCAGAAGGGTGCTAACTCTGTGACACTCTAACCAATGTCCGTTACCTTAATGACAAGGTTGGATCTGCTTGGCCAACCCTGCTCCACTTCCTCTGCGCTTCTTGATTACCCACTAATTGAGCTCCTGCCCAGATGTGTATCTCTCTTTAACTCAAAATCATATTCGAGCTAAAATTCCTAACCCATTCTGAGAGTCACTCATTCTGCTCTGTTACTGCCCACATACAGACAAGGAATAGGGTGATGGCTAGTCTTAGTTGTCAACTTGACTACATTTGTCACCCACTAAAATCTAAACAGCGGGGAACACAGTGAGGGGTTTTCTTGAGTAGATCATTTGAGATGGGAAACCCCACTAAAAAAAAAACTTTTATTTCTTTTGGTTTTCCAAAACAGGGCTTCTCAGTATAGCACTGGATGGTCTGACTATGTAGACCAGCCTGCTCTCAAACTCAGTGACCTGCCTGCTTCTGCCTCCCAAATGCCACCACCAGTAAATCTGAAACATTTGAGCTAAGAAGACCCTCCTGAAATGTGGGCCACACCTTCTGATGGCAGACCACATAGGATAAGGAGGAAGCAAGTATTGGCTTTTGCCTGCTTGCCCTCACTCTCTGGAAGTTTATCTGTCCTGTCCTTGAGACACATCTTGGCTAGTATTGGAGCAATCCAACATAGACTGAAGACGAGTAGCTCTCTAGAAATTCCCTGGAACTCCAGCCTCAGGTTAGGATTGTTATCATGTCTAGTCTTGTCAGCAGACAGCCTATAAATCACTCCAATCTCTCTCTCTCTCTCTCTCTCTCTCTCTCTCTCTCTCTCTCTCCCTCCCTGCCTGCCTGTCTTGCTGTCTCTATCTCTGTCTCTCTCTCTCTCTCTTTCACACAAACATATGTATGTATAGATATATAATTTCTATAAATTTTGTTCCCTTAGAGAAGACATTTTTGTTTTTCTTTTGTTGGCCTATGAGTAGTCCTTCCAAGTGAAGAGTTATAAAGGGCAAAGGCAAAATAACTTTCCCTCTCCTACAGTTCTGTACTATTATGATAAAGTATTAGAAATACATCAAAAATAGATCATTTTTGCATCTTAGAATTTTAGTACAAATTATAAGACCAGATCACAAGTTGAGAGATGAAAGTGCCTTTTATTCTTGTACAAGAGTAGAGAAAGTGGAATGAAGACTTTCAAATCAGTTTCTCAACCCTTTATGGTACAAACATAGATAGAAGCTCAAAGAATCTAGGAAGAGGGATGGTCTAAGAAAAGAGAAGAATATATACAACTTTGTGTGAATGAAATGAGATTTTCCAGGAAACCATAGCTTGCCTCTTTTGTTCTTTTCCTTGGCAGCTGTCAACTCTCAGGATACTGAGAATTTTGCAAATGCCAATATAATTCCCAAAGCAGACAGACCTTAGGGTATAGGTGTGCCAAGGATTAGCTTTAAGAGTGTTGATGAGGCAGAAGGAGAGGTGAATTGTTACTAAGCATAGGTGGAGCCACAGGTGGTCTGTGCATGCCTGGTCAGATATTATAACTCTTTTGTTGTAAAGAATGGGCTGGGAAGGTCAGTCTTTGTATTCAAGATTTTGATATCATAGATTGAAGAATTTGCAGATGAACATGGCTTTATTTAACAGAAGAGGAAGTATGTTCTGGGAAGCAAAACAGACCCCATAACATGTGAGGGCCATGTTGGAGGAAGGTAGGAGTTGCCACCACATTAAGCTCAGACTTGCTGATGAATGAGTATGATTTAATGGGGATTATCTGGCCAGTTCTAAATTTTACAATACTTAGTTATGTTCTATGCCCATGACCTGGGCACATGCTCACTTATCAATGTCAATCCAGCCTCTGTGCAGGCCACAATGTGGGTTGCAACCTTCTTTCAGGGATGCTCACAGGCAGCCTACTGAGAATGTGTCCCTAGCTAACAGACAACCCAGGAACTAGGGGTTTCTCAGCTGGGAAGTCAGCTAACATTTAAGGGAGTGTTGGGGTCAAATTCCTTTCTCCAGCCAGTTTCCTACCTTCTACCTGAGAGTCGGGGAGCATGTCTGCAAGATCTTGCTGAGAAACGTCTTACATCCTCAGAGAGCTGTAAGAATAGACTCCTGCTTTTCACTGTGTGGGCCCTGACTCCTTCCTTCAGAGACCCCACCATCCCATCAGTCTATGGGGCTGAAGACTTCTCATGCTGTTGCCTCTCTGTCTAACCCTGGCATGAAGGCATTAATAACTGTGGTGGTGGTGTATTTCATAAAAATATCTACTACATTTAAGAGACTGGATCTTTTGCTGGGCCTCACTGATTAATAATATACTGTGATATTGCTTTAAGACTTAGCATAATAACCTGCTGTGGATTCTGTCTGTTTGCTTCACCAGCCTTGAAGAGAACAACGTAACAGCCAAACTTACTTGCCTTGAATTTCACATGTATTCGGCTTTTGCTAATTAAACTAATGCATATCTTTAATCTTATATTTTGTATTATTCCATACCCCTTTCCTGAAGAGCAATACATGTATACATGTTTATTGTGTATGTATGCATGTTATGGTAACACCTTTTTAAAAATAGTAAACAGATCACAAAACAGCCATATATATAAAAATATCAGCCATAAGTGTTGAAAGCAGCATTTGTAGACATTAGTTGATAATGGTATGTTTTCAGGACTGAGTTTTTTGGCGTCATCGAGGTCAGGTGTAGTAAAGAACTTACTCCCTTGTAATACTCTGTTAAAGACGTGCATCAAGTGTCCCATTCCTTCCCCATGGAATGCTTTCTGTGCTGCTCAGGAGATACAGATCAAAGCCCCTTTTTTCAGGAATGACTCAGACAGCAAGAGGGACAGTTATCAGACAAACACAGGGACACACACACACACAGGAAACTGGGGCAGGACGTATACATCCGAGAGACAGACTAGTAACAAACTAGAAATACAAACTCAGGGAAGACACAGGGAGTGAGGTGGAGAATTCAAACTTGGCTTCACACTTGGTCCAATTATTACCGAGGGTAGTGCTGACTGTTCTCTCCCTAATGTAATACCAACACATACATTTCTGGCCCTGAGAGGCTATCTGAATGCAGTTAACTGACACACGTGGATGCCCTGTGTGAGAAATCACTAATGAGTTTAATCTACCCTAATAAATCTTCTAATAAACATCTTACTTGCCATTAATCCACCTCAGTGTCCTCTTGATATCCCTGCCCCCCCCTCATGAAAACCCAATGCTATTCATTAAAACCGCAGGACATTCTTGGCGGAGCCAATTTCCTCTTCAATTGCCCTTATTTATAGCGAGTCCCCAGTGGAAGGTCATATGCCAATCCCTTGCTGGCAGCTCTAGGAAATTGTGTTATGCTGTGAAGTTTTCTAATTGGCAATTGTTTCTAAAGATCCTGGAGAAGTAAACACTCCTCTTTTGTTGATTAGATGAGAAGAACGGATTGTCTCGTCACATAAAAGTAAAGATACTGTAATGGCAGAGTTGGCCTCCATCTGCGGCATGGCCTGCTGTCCAGAAGCCCTTTCACACCCTGACAGAGACCCTTTCAGAACATGGTGTTAGTTTGTCTAAGGGTGTTTTCCCCGCACTTACAAAGTTTTCTTCTCTTATGGAAACATAATGTTTGAACTATAGAAAACCAAGATCCTAGTAATAAAAATGTCCATTAACCCTTGTCCACCGTTGGACTACTGCCGCAGTCTTTAGGACTGATTAAACAGAGGAGGAGAAGGGGTTCAAGGTATGTGTAACTGAGCAGTGCTTGTTAGGTATGGCCTCATTGGCTCTGCAAGGCAATCCCATAAAGTTCCTCCTGCTTGAAGAGACTATGTCATTTTCAGCTGATGATCGCTCCTGTTCTGGGGTACACCCTTACTCTCAGGTGTAACCTTATGGGGTGATGGCGGTGGTGGTCTGTGCTACCTGTCTTTGTTCTGCCGGGAACCAAGATGATGACAGGCTGTGCATAGTGATGTGACACTGTGTCTTCAGTGAAAGAAGGGAGGCACAAATGGAACACATTTCGTCCCGCTTTCCAGTGCCTTGTGGACCCAAAGAAGGGGGTCATCACAAGGTGTTTCCCAAAATGGCCTTGAATTCAACATATTTCTAGCTCTGCCTCTGATTCCTGGGATCCCAAATGTGTGCTACCATGGCCGGCAACTCCTTACTCTTCTGTCTAAAGACCGTGTGCTCTGGTTTTCCTTGACCATGCCTTCTGCCATTAGCCTATAAATGGAAGGTGTGACAGTCTACCAGACCATAGAAGATATTTGGTGACCTGCATAGCTTCTCTTAAGTGAGAGGAATCTCAGTTTTGTGCTTGTGTACCTACGATCTTGAGAAAATTGACTGGGAGACTCATGTAAACAAGAAGTTGATCATGAAAATAAAATCAATCAAATAAAATGAAGACAGAGAGTACGGTGAACAATGGAATCTGTCAAGCTGAGAATAAGATCTGGAAGCTTTGTTTTAACCCCAAAGGCACAACTAAATTCAGTGCTTCCTACAAAGTGCTGAGTTACACGAGATGGTGGATTCTCCTAGAAGCCTCTCCCTCCCCGATTGACAGTAAAAATAATTTCAAATAAGATTCGTAACTGTCCTTAACTCAATATATTTGTAAGCATGTTTACATTCTATTACTGCAATGCACACCTCATATCACCAACTTAGAAAGTGTGACAACTTAATTTTGTTCAGATTTAAATGTTTGGTCCATGATACAGCAAGGCATGATGGCTGGGAACATGTGGTAGAAGAACCAGCTCATCTCAGGTTATCCAGAAAATAAAGGAAAGAAGAGACCAAGGCTCCACAACTTTCCTAAGGGTATACCAGTGACCTGACTTCTAGGTCCACTTCCTACAGATTCTACAATTCTCAATAATATTGGGGAACTAAGACTGCAACACTTCAACACAAGGACCCTTGGGGACTTTTACATTCCAAACTATAGTGCCATGGGTAGATAGATAGATAGATGGATGGATAGATAGATGGATAAATAGATAGATAGATAGATAGATGGATGGATAGATGGATGGCTAGATGGAGAGATAGATAGATAGATAGATAGATAGATAGATAGATAGATAGATAGATAGACAGATAGACAGATAGATGGGAGATGGTAGTGATATCTTAACACTGCACTATACCTAGTTTATGGCTCATCATATGATGGAATGGAGAGCCTCTTAAAATTAATGGATCCAGACATAACTGCCTTTAGCTGAAACAATTCATACATGAGATAGTCCTGGTTGCCTGTTACTATTCTCACTGGTAATCTTAGGGTAATAGAATTATAGATACCATAATATTTTTATTTGTTCACTTCAGTTTCCTACTTTGTAGCTAAGGATATCGCTCAGTGGTAGAGTACTTGTCTATTATGGGATGCTAGATTCAAACCCAGCACCTAAGTAACAATAATAAATTCACACACCTACTGTGTCCAGTTAGTAACTGTGTTTAACTTTTTCAATACGAAATATACTTTTAAATGAGAACATTATGAGAGCAAGGATGAAACACGATGTACTCTAACTGTAAACCTGAGGTTCACAAGGGTAAGAACTATGAGCAACAGTTAAGGAGGATTGCTATGCAACAATGCAGGCATGGTAGTGGGATGTCCAAGACCACAGATCATCATGGTAGTGGGATGCCCAAGACCACAGATCATCATGGAAGTGGGATGCCCAAGACCA